>JARHVA010002274.1:172500-365000 GCA_037957365.1 Torreya grandis
GGGCTAATGTGTTATATTATAGTTTTTTACAATTTACTAAATTCATTGATTTTATGAAATATTGACCTATATATTATTCAAAGGGATATGGACAAAAAAGAGGTAAAAAATATGAGAAAAGTCATCTTACAAGTCATCATAAAGAGATCCTTCATTTCCTTCTAATTCATTCCAAAGAAATATTATAAAATTGTATAGAATGGATTAATATAAACCATATTATAATTATTTCAAAAATTGAGTCCAATTTATAACTCTTTCAAATTGATAGTATGCATGAAAATGCACCTTGGGCTTTACTTGTAAATATATATTATATGACAATAAATATTAATCAATTGGTATGGAAGTTGATTCATGTATGTTATCAATGCTCTAAAAGTCTTCAAACACTAATATAATTTTAGTGATAAATAGTAAAAGCTAATAAAAATAAACTGAAACAATATATTAGTAATATATTATTAATAGTGATAATGACTAAGTAAGGTGGTTAAGTGGTTTGTTTGTTCCAAGTCCCACCTAGGTTTAAATTTCAAGAATGACATATGAGGTTGGTTGTGGCCATTTACATTTTTCATGATAATTTTAGCCATTTTTGGTACTTAGGCCATTCATGGCCATTGGTATGAATCTCAGAGTTGTTATTGGTCATTGGTGTGATTCTTAAGGTTGATCATGATTTTTGTTAAATGCTTCATTCATTTTCACACAACTCACTCTTATATCATGTGTTAACTACTCAAAATAGCCAACACATATATTACCATTTCCTAAAAAAACTCCATGATCTCTATATCATGTCTTTGGTTATGGTCGAAGATAAATTTTTGAGAAAAAAATAAATTCTTCATGTGATTACATCCATGAAACCCTGCCATTTAACTTTTGTCTTTTTGAAATTTTACATTTCACCATCACTTTTCACAATCAATTCCCACTACAAGTGAATTTTTGTACACACACAATACACTCTTACATGTATTTTTTTTAATGCTAAGTAGAGAAGAGGAGGAGGTTATGAGATTCCTTATGGGTGTTTCATATAATAAAAATTTAGCCTTTAATAAATTGTAATGGTGTGAACTCTACATTTTGTGTATGCAACATTAATAGTAATTATGAAAACCTTGAAAAATATGAAAATTTTTAGAGATATATGTTTACACACATGCACACACACACACACACACACACACACACACACACACACACACACACCCACAAACACACACACACACACACACACACACACACACACACACACACACACACACACACACACACACACACACACACACACACACACACACACACACACACACACACACACACACACACACACACACACACACACACACACACACACACACACACACACACACACACACACACACACACACACACACACACACACACACACACACACACACACACACACACACACACACACAGAGATAGATAGATAATTGTGGGATGAGTTGACACACACCCAATATAGAACATAAGCTAGGGTTCCATTTCCCATACCTCCACATGCCAATCCAATAATTAGGTTCATTATCTAAAACCTTTATGTGAATTTTGGTTGTGACTTAATTTATTTTGGAACAAACATTTTCCTTTAGTTTCTTTGAAACAAAAACCTATAACTAATTTTATTTCTTTCATGATTTCATGAAAAATCATTTAAAAAGTTTCCAGATGATCCCATCTCTCATAGATGGTATAAGACACCTATGTGTTACACTATACCTTGAGTACTTCTCATTGATTATTAGCATAGTTTTTTTTCAAGTGGTCAGTGTGTATCTATTGTAATGTTATGATATATGGGTTTTTGTATTCCCCTACACACCCCATTTTCAAGAATTCACATATGGGTCCATTAATATGGGAAAAATCTTTATCTTTTATTATTTATAACAACCTATGAATTTTAATATTAAATCAATATGCACAAGCCAAAGGTTTTTTTTGAAGTTTGATTCATATTTCAAAGTCATGGGAGGAAAATAAAATCAAAGTTAATTATAAGATATATTATTTTTCTATTTTTTGCCTTGAATTTTCTTTTAATAGGCTTATTTATATATGCAAGTTTTCACTTTAATGACTAACAAGGTTAACGTTTTATATTATAGTTTATTTTCACTTGGTCTCTTTCTTATAGATAATTAATATCATCTATTGCAATTTACAAAAGTGATTGATTTTTTGAAATGTTGACCAATATATTAGTGTAAGGGATATGGACAAAATAAATATCAAAATTATGAGAAAAGTCATCTTACAAGTCATCATAAAGAGATCCTTCGTGTCATTACTTCAAATTCATTCCACCAACATGATATCAAATTGTATAAAAGGGATTAATATAAAATAGTATTGTAATTATTTAAAAAATTGAGTCCTATTTATAACTCTTCCAAATTGATAGTATGCATGCAAATGCACCTTGGAATTCACTTGTAGATATGTGTTATATGACAAAAATTATTATTCAATTTGTGTGGAATTTAATTCATGTAGGTTATAAGTTCTCTAAAAGTCTTCAACCACCAATATAATGGTAGTGATTAATAGTAAAAGCTAGTAAAATTAAATTGGAATAGTATATCAATAATATATTATTAAAAGTGTCAATGATATCTGAGTAAGTTGGTTAAGTAGTTTGGTTGTTCCAAGTCCCACCTAGATTTAAATATTGGGAATGACATATGATGCTGGTAATGGCCATTTACATTTTTAGGGATAGTTTTTAATTTTTGGTACTTAGGATATTAATGGACATTGGTGAAAATCTTGGATCTATTATTGGTTATTAGTGTGATTCTTGAGGTTGTTCATGACCATTGGTATATGCTTCATTAATTTTCACACAACTTACTCCTCTATTTTGTGTTAACTACTTAGAATAGCCAACACATATGTTTTCATCTCCTACACAAACTCCTTACTCTCTATATCATGTCTTTGGGAATAGTTGAGGATGAAGTTTCAATAAAACAATAAATTGTTCATGTGATTATGTCCATGAAACCCCACCATATAACTTTTCACAATCACTTCCCACTACAAGTGAATTGTTGTATACACATAATGCACTCTTCCATGGCTTTGTTGCAATGCTAAGAAGAGAAGAGGAGGAGGATATGAGAGTATAGATGAGTGCTTGATAAAATACAAATTTATCCTTTAATAAACTATAATAGTGTGATCTCTAAATTTCATGTATGTAACATTAATAGTCATTATGAAAACCTCAAAAAATATAAAAACTTATTTCTCTAGATTTATATATATATATATATATATATATACATATACACACACACACACATACACACATACATACATACATAAATACATACATACACACACACACACACACACACACACACACACACACACACACACACACACACACACACACATATATAACTATAAATCTAAAGAAATAAGATTTTATATTTTTTGAGGTTTCATAATGACTATTAATTTTACATACATGAAATTTAGAGATCACACTATTATAGTTTATTAAAGGATAAATTTGATATATATATATATATATATATATATATATATATATATATATATATTAATGAGATAGCTCATCAGTTGGGTGATTTTTTATATAAGTGGGAGATCTTGGGATCGATCCCCTGGGTTTACCACCTCTATATCCATAAGTCATTAGCCGATGATGTCCTCATTTGGTCAAACACTGAAATGGTTTCTAGAGGTGTCACAGAAACAAAAATGTGTAAGCCCCACCATAGACTTGATCCTAGGATTTAGAAATTTGTGTGAAACCTTTTTAATACACACACACACATTGAGTTTTAGGATGATTTGACACACACCTGATCTAGAACACAAGCTGGGGTTCAAGTTCTCATACCTCCACATGCCAATCCAATAACTAGGTCCATTATTTAAAACCATTATGTGAATTTTGGTTGTGAATTAATTTATTATGGAAAAAATATTGTCCTTTAGTTTCTTTGAAAAAAAAACCTAAAATTAATTTAATTGCTTTCATAATTTCATAAATAATCATCAGATAATTTTTTGGATGAGCCCATCTCACATAGATGGTATAAGACACCTATGTGTTACACTATTCCTCAAGTACTTCTCATTGATTATTAACACAGTGTTTTTTTCAAGTGGTCAGTGTGTAGCTATTGTAATGTTATGATAGATGAGTTTTTTTGTGCCCTAACATACCCCATTTTCAATAATTCAAATATGGTACCATTAATATTAGAAAAATATTTATCTTTGATGATCCACATCAACCCTATGAATTTTAATATTGACTCAATATGCACAAACCAAGGTTTTTTTTAAGTTTAATTCACATTTCAAAGTCATGTGAGGAAAATAAAATCAAAGTTAAGTATAATATATATTAATTTTCTATGTTTTTCCTTTGATTTTCTTTTAATAGGATTTTGTATATATGCATGTTTTCACTTTAATGACTAACAGGGCTAACATTGTATATGCTATTTTGTTCTCACTTAGTCTCTTTATTCTAGATAATTACTATCATCTATTGAAATTTATAAAAGTGAGTAATTTTGTGAAATGTTGAACAATATCTTAGATGAAGGGATATGGAAAAAATAGAGGTCAAATTATGAGAAAAGTCATCATAAAGAGATCATTCATGTCATTAATTCAAAATCATTCCACCAACATGTTATCAACATGTGTAAAAGGGATTAATATAAAATAGTATTGTATTTATTTACAAAAATGACTCCAATTTATAACTCCTCTTAATTGATAGTATGCATGCAAATGCACATTGGACCTCTATTGTAGATATGCATTATATGATAAAAAATATTATTCAATTGGTGTGGAAAGTTATTCACATACGTTATCAATGATCTAAAAGTCTTCAACCACTAATATAATGTTAGTGATCAATTATGGAAGCTAGTAAAAATAAACTTAAATAGTATATTATTAATAGTGCCAATGAGATATGGGTAAGTTAGTTAAGTGGTTTGGTTATTCTAAATCCCACATAGGGTTAAATTTTAGGAATGACATGTGAGGTGATTTATGTCCATTTACAATTTTTTAGGGCTAGTTATGGTCATTTATGGTACTTCGGCCATTCATGGCCATTGGTGTGAATCTCAAAGTTGTTATTGGTCATTGGTGTGATTCTTGAGGTTGTTCATGACCATTGTTATATGATTTATTCATTTTCACACAAACCCAACTTCACACCACCTGTGAAATTCATTATAAAATGTTATTTATATACTCATTTCATTTTCACACAACTCACTCCTCTATTATGTGTTAACTACCCAGAATAGCCAAAATATCTATTATCATTTCTTATACAAAATACTTGATCTCTCTATCATGTCTTTAGATATGGTTGAAGATGAAGTTTCAATAAAACCATACATTTTTCATGTGATTAAGTCCTAAAAACCCTCCATTTAACTTTTTTATTTTTCACCATTTAACTTTTCACCATCATTTTTCACAATCACCTCCCACTATAATTAAATTGTTTTATACATAAAATACACTCTTTCATGGCTTCATTACAATGCTAAGAAGATAGGAGGAGGAGGAGGCTATGAGAGTCTAGAGAGGCGATTGGTTATAATCCCTTCCATACTAGATAGAGTAGAAACCACACACTCACTTGAGTTCTTGGACCTTTCCTCCTCATCTTGTTTGTATGGATTGAGGTCACAATACTCTACTTATGGAAAATATTTTATTGTGGGAGTCACTGAAACAAGAATATGGCCTCAAATTAGATTATACATTGATCAAGGAATTGGAACCATTCACTTAAAATTAAAGGGTACATGTTAAAGTAGTTAGACCATCAATTCTTCACACTAAAATATAAAAATCATTAGAGTTTTTTATTGTTTTAAAATATATGAAAAAAATTATAACACTCAAATCAATTAAAGTTTTGAATACAATTCTTTGATTGATATGTGTAGTCATGGTACACAAATAACCTCCACTATTATTGGAGTTATTTTAGTTGATTCTAATTGCTTGTTTTTTTTGAAAGGAATGGAAATAAGCATCTCTCCTCAAGCTAGGATGGCCATCTACAAAGTTCTCTAGGGTGGTAAAGCCAATGAAGTGAACATTGTTGCAACCATGGAAGATGTAATTGTTAATGGTATGGGCATCATTTATATATCACCCATATCACCAAAGATTCCACTGCAAATCAACCAAAAATACATTATATCATTTGGGGCCATATAATAAGGTGTTTTGGTTTCTATTTTTTCTATTAACTCTAGACCCCATGGTCAAATTTATAAGATTACTCTGTGGGTAAAAATGATAGGTGTTATCAACCTTGATAGGTATATAAAATCCTTTATAAGAATTGGTGTTGTAAAATTTCATGGTTCATTCCCTTTGGTGTATGTTGGCAAGATCTAATCCTTGGATCCCAAACTGGTGAAGGGTGAAATCATGGTGTGTGATCAAGAGATATTTGTTAATGTCATGTAAAATTTGGAAAGTGTAGTGAAAGATGTTGGGGACACAATAATGATCATTGGTGAAAACATTAATTCTGATATTGTGGTAGAATACTAATTCTTGATTTTGATATTCATCAACAACTTTTAGAATAACACCAACCACATTTATTTTATTACCATGCTTTTGATAGATGTTAGTTCTAAAAATATCCACTTGTGAAAAAATTAATAGGAAGCATGGTTACATTTTATATATACATACATACATACATACATATATATATATATATATATATATATATATATATATATATATATATATATACATACATATACATATACATACACACACACACATACTTATATATATATATATACATATATATATATATATATATATATATATATATATATACATACATACATATATATATATATACATACATATATATATATATATATACATATACATATATATATATGTATGTGTGTGTGTCTATATATATATATATACATATATATATACATATATATATATATATATATATATATACATACATATATATATATATATATATATATATATATATATACATATATGTATATATACATACATATATATATATATATGTATATATATATATATATGTGTGTGTGTGTGTGTATATATATATGTATGTATATATATATCTGTATGTATATATATATATATATGTACATATATATATATATATATATATGTACATATATATATATATATATATGTATATATATATATATATGTATGTATATATATATATGTATGTATATATATATATGTACATATATATATATATGTATGTATATATATAAATATATATATATATGTACCTATATATATATATATATAATAAAAATTAGACAAAAAATAGGTCAAGCTTCATCATATGAATGCCTCTAACATAGCTAATTGTATAATTAAACATATATGGAAATCTTTGGGGATTGGATGCTCTTTTCTTGTTTATATGTTATTATAAATTTGTTGATGTAATATGAGTTTGAAATTTTAAATTTATTTTTATCTAATTTGTAATTTTAAGATTTAGAACTAAATAAATTACATTGTTAGGACCATTTATATGGACCTAGGTAGGATTATTTAGTTATGGTTAAATTATTATTCTAGACTAACATACAAAACTTAACAAAAAATATCCAAATCTATTGATCTCCTAGACACACATCTCAACTCATTCATGAAAATAAGATAATTTTACAAATAAAAAATGCTAATAATTTGGTTATGGATATGTATTAGAGTAATCCACTAATTTTTCAAAACCTTGAAATTTGAACAAAGAAGTCAATAAAAATAAATTGTATGATATAAGTTCTATAGGAAAAATAACTTAAATAAGTGCTTCACAATAGAATGCTAATTTAAACATGGTAAATGCTCAACTTTACTTGATTCCACTTAATGATAAAATTTACCCTATATGTTATCCTAAAATAATCTCTAATGTAAGTATTATCTAATTAGGTAAAGATAGAAGACCATTCAATATTCAACACACATACAAGATGTCAGTCCATAAATAAATTTAGGGAGATAGATAAGATCCATATGCTAATTATATTTTAAGAGATATATAAGAGAGAGATACACACACAATATCTAATAAAATATAATTTGAAGGACTTAATTAGATCCAATATATGATTATACATTGAACCAAGAGATATAGATAAAATAAATGGGTGCCACTAAGTATAAGAAAGAACATTAAGGTAGTTAAGGTATCATTAGATGTTGATGTTATAGCTATAAATAATCTAAAATTTTCAAAGTAAAGTAATGGTGCCATTATGCATAAGAAATATCTATAAGGTAATTAACAAATGCCATTAGATACTGAAGAAAGAGCTATATTAATGTAATGGTTACAAAGTAAAGTAAAACTACCACTAGGCATAAGTAGTAGCTATGAAAAATAAACATTTGTAAAATATGCCAGTGAACTACCAAGCATATGCTAAGCTATAAATGGAAAACATGGATGACTAGGAAGTTGTTTAGGTACTTAAATTATGTGTGATAAATGTGTGTCAAGTTTTTAATTGTCAATTACCAATTACCATATTATAGTTTATACAAAGGCCATTATTTTATTATAGTAATATAATTGATAAATTAAAAGGATAAATTGTATATAAGTATTTACCACATAATTTATCTTTAGTCTGAAGCTCCAATTGTGTATCTCACTCAATATAAAATACTTATAATCACATGTAGTCAATGCCCATATATTGAGTATTTTAATCTAGAATTGATTTTTTTTAATTTTAAAGAGAAAATGTAAAATTACACCTATCTATTGCTGAAAATGATGTTTCCCTTGTAGCTTATTGGAGATGATGATTCTTTGTTGGATAATCTTGTGTTTCATTACTGAAGCATATGGAGAGTTGGGGTGATCATGCTTCAAATTTATATAACTATATAGGATCTTGGGTTGGGAATATGACATGACCCAACCCTCATGAATATGGGGAAAATTATGCATTGTACTAACTAAAATAATTACATGGGTAAAAGAGATAACCATTAGGCTAGGTTCATTCAAATAAAATAAATCCACCACTAAAAATGGATTGTAGATTCAATTGTATATTTTCACTCAAGTTTACTCCATGAAAAACAAAATGCATGATCTAAATGGAATGAAAAATTTTCATGCTCCATCATGAATCTAGGAATGTATAATTTTGCTCAATTTTGATCAATGTAGAATAGAAAATCATGATCAAAAGAGAATGGACAATCTTCATGCCCACATATTTAATAAGTTTAAAGTGAAAAAAAAAAAACCATTTTCCATTAAAATCTAAATTATGTTTTTACATATATGAGTGAACCACTATCACACCCTATGAATGTGTATAAAATGATATAGAATGTTATGCACATATATGTTGAATTTGAGAACCTATATCTAAAATTTATGTTTATGTGAATGCTACACCCTTAACCTATAACATGTATAGGGATAGGTATGGTTGGATTGTGTCTTACATAACCTTTCATATTATATTGTCACAATTATCTTTGTTCTTATATTATTATAATAGTCAACCTATGGTATAACCATGGTGTAAGTTGAGTATATATAGGAGGTAATGGTTAGTGTTTGGGTATCATATCATGAATTTCACTCTTAATACATGGTTTTTGAGGTTACCACCTTGAAGTGGATAAGTAATATTTATCAAATATTATGATGTTTCATCAATTATTTTTGTGGACCTATATTTTCTACTCATATTTTTATGATATATTACTCTATTGGTGTGAATTATCTAATTAATTGCATTACAAGTAGTATCAAAGCTTTGATTATGATATGTGTATGAACCAATATCATGAATATTTAATATGAAAGTGTGTGAATGTGCATGAACCACTATCACACCCAATTAATCTTTAAAAACTAATATAGAATGCTATACACATATATGTTAACTTTGAGAACATGTATCTTAGATTTATGTTTGCATGAATGTTACACCTTTAATATATAACATGCATAGAGATATGTGTGGCTGAATTGTGGCATACATAACCTTTTATATTATCTTGTCACTATTATCTTTGTTATTATATTTTTAGTAGGGTTGGTCTATGGAATAACCATGGGTGAAGTAGAGTATATATAGGAGGCAATGGTTAGTATTTTGGTATTATAATTATAAGTATTCTCTTACTAAATTTTTTAGAGGTTACCACCTCAAAGTGGCTCAATCATATTTATCAACCAACATTTTGTCAATTATTGGTATGGATTAGCTTATTATGCTCATATTTATGTGATATATTACTCCATTAGTGTGAATTATTTGAGTAATTTTATTACAAACCCTATTAGAGATTTGATTTAGTTAAGTTTATATGATGTATTTCTTAATATGGTGTAGTTGTTGTCTTAAGACTTGAGAGATTAAAAAAACATAACATGTGATCCAGGAAGATTTTTTTTGTCACTGTAGTATTGTTTGAGTTACCTCTTTTTCCTTATTCTAGAAAAAAATTCACACCCTTATGAAAATAAGAAGTCATTGGATTTGTATTAGTAAGATGATGGCAATGATATAATCCTCTAGTACACTTTTTGTTTTGGATCAAAACCTTAAACCCTAGGGTTTTTGCATGGTTGGTATAAACATGTGTGGCCATGGGAAAAGGTAAGACACTCTAGGAAAAAAACCTCACAAGGGGGACATGGAGTTAAAAATTTTGGAGTCTAATATTTGGGTTGGTTTACCAACTTCAGTTAGATATACAAAGATAGTGAAGAGAGATGATCTTGATGTGGTAAAATGGAATATGGATGATGTGAAGTATCAATTCACAAATATCAATGGGACATTGAAAACTCCTTTGTCTGATATTCCATATCCAAATATTTCTCCACCATTACATTCATGTTTTATTAAAAAAACAATAAAAACTTTAAACTAGATCAAAGAACATGCTACCAAAATTGGAAGTGCAAAAGTTTGAGTGTAAGTTAATGTCAATTGGATTAGTCAAATGGAAAATTTACTTGATCTACACCAGACTCCATGTGCACAAAATATGTTCATGGCATCTCTATATCTCAAAATCAAGTAGTATATCTAGTATAAATGGTTATGTGATCAAAATATAAGGAAGGGCATTCATATTACCTATTCATTATTTACTGACGAGCTATAGATGCACTATCACAATGACATTATAGAAAATTCCTTTAGTTAGCTAGTTAAAACATATAATAAATATTAAGGATTATATTCATCATTTCCAAAATATATCCTTACAAATGGGAAGGATTAATAAAGACAACACTAATGACCTATTATTAGGTGGACTCAAGGATAGGATCCAACTTCATATTCTCATGTCTGATCCAAGTTTAGTATCTAAATACATAGTATTCACATGCAAGGTAGATAAAAGAGATATGTTCAAATTAAGGGCATTAAATAATGGTCTAGAATCAAATTCCCCAACATAACCATTTTATAAACCTAAAATATTGACCCCTCATTAGATTGAGGAGAAGCATGAAAAAGGGCCATGTTTCAATTATGAAAGCAAGTGGAGCAAAGGACATAAATGTGTTGTGAAGAAGCTATTATACATTGAAGGAGCCAATGAAGATGAATAAGATGATGATGTATTATATGATGGTGAGGAAGAGATAGATGAGGAATCTAAAGATTCTAAACCTACTATCTCATGTCATGAACTTTCAGGTATTAACACTCCTCAAACCCTTAAGGTTGTGGGTTTCCTCAAGAGATAGAAAGTGACAATGTTGATCGAATCAAGGAGTAAACTTAATCAATAGTAAGTTTTATACTTCTTTGAACTATTTCATTTACCCAACTATAAAATTTCATGTCATGATTATAGATGGTGGCATATTTAATTGTTTTAAGAAATGTCATAGTATTAATCTTGCTATGAGAGACTATGGGATACATTATCCTATGTTTGTTATTCCCATGGGTGGGACATAAATTATTTTTGGATTAAGATGGATCAAAACCTTGGGCATAAGTGAGATGAACTTCCAAAAACTATTTATGTAATTTCAATCTGAATGTAGGACATTTGAACTATGTAAATTATAAGAAAAATATCTATAATTGATTAGTTTGCATCCAATGTCAAAGATTCTCAAAAAAGGGGATAAAGGATTTGTAGCTAAATTTTTTTCCAATAAAGTTAAACCAAAAAATTAATCTATACATATTAATTTATAGATAATTATTTATGACCACCCAACTATTTTTTTCATGTTAAAAGGATTACAACTAAGAAGAGAACATGATCATGTCATTCAGTTACTTCTAGGGAGTCAACCACCAAACATACGACCATACAAATATCCATATTCTTATAAAAGTGAAATTGAAAATATGGTACATGAGATGTTTGAGGTGGATATTATTAGACATATCCAATGTTAATATTCATCCTTGGTGGTCATGGTATGTAACAAGGATGAAACTTGGAGGATATGCTTAGAATATAGAGAAATCTACATGTACACCATCAAATATAAGTTAATTAATCTAGTAATTTATGATTTTATAGATGAGTTGACTGGTTTTTTTAATTTTAAAAAACTATATCATCATTCAGGAAACCATCTAATTTAGATTAGAGATGAGGATATCCCTAAAATAGATTTCAAAACTAATGAAGCCCATTATGAGTTTTTGGTCATGTTTTTTTATCTCACAAATGCACCATATGCATTTTAGATTTTGGTGACCACTATTTTTCATCCTTTTTTGATGAAAGTTAATTTGGTATTTTCCTATAAAAACCTAGTATATAAAAAAAAACTTGGGAAGAACATTTATAACATGTGAAACAAGTACTATTAGTTCTGGAACAACATTAGCTTTATGAAAAACCTTAAAAATGTGATGTTGAAGTCCATGAGGTTGAGTATTTGTGTAGTATTAAATAACATGAAGGATTAAAATTAGGCCTTAATAAGATTAAATATATGATTGAGTGGTAGGTGCCAAAAACACTCAAGAATATTTGAGATATTTAGGGGTTAATAAGTTACCATCATAGACTTGTGAAAATTTATGGCACCATAGCAACACCACTGAAAACTTTTCTAAAGAATGAATAATTCCATTAGAATAAATTAACTACCAAGGCCTTTAATAATCTCAAGGAGGCTATTTTTACCACTCTAATTTAGACACCCCTAATTTTTCCATAAATTTTAAAGTTAAATGTAATGCATCAAGATATGGCACGGGGGATTACTCTTGCATGAAAGAAGACCCATTCCATTTGAGATTCATAAAAAAAAGGGTAAAAATAGGCTAAATCCAATTTATGATAAATTTATGTTGGCTATTATTCATGAAATCAAGCAATGGAGACATTATCTAATGGTAGACACTCAAAGGTAAAGAATTATCATGACAGTCTAATTTTTTTTAAAACAATGATTGCCATTATAATAATAAAAAAGGGTGACTAAAATGTATGGATATGAATTTTAAATTATATATAATAGAGTAGAGATAATTTTTTAGTAAACACACTATCTAGAAATGATGAATCCACTTAGGCATTATTATGTGTGATGACGATTTGGTAGGCATATTGGTTGGAATAGGTAAGATCAAAATGAGAGGATGACAAGGAAATATAGGTTATTATTAAAACTATCCAACATATATCTATTGATTTTGAAAAATTTCATGGAAATGGACTACACTATGGTACAAATATCGATTATACCTATGTAATAATTCTATCCTTAAGCACAAGATCCTTAAGGAGCTTCACATATCTTCAAAGGAAAGATACTCAATATTTTTGTAAACCTATCATAGAATAAAACATGATTTATTTTGTGAATAAATTGTTGCCCAAAATTGGCATACATATGAAAATTTTTCCTAGATGGATCAAGCCAATCTCTTAGACCATTCAATGACCTTTAGCCTTCATGATTAGTCTCTTTCTAGTCATGATTTCATGGTGCACTGAAGTGTCCTAGAAGGTCTTGGTGTGGTGTGGTGAAATGTGTAGGGTTTTAGTGAAATTTATGATCCAATGGTTGAAAGAGAAGACAACATTCATGTCCCTACATCAGTGTCTTTGCACTTTTTTTAAACACTTTAGCAAAGTTTATGGTAAATTTGGAAACTTTAAGGAAAAGTCCTAGAAATGGGTCTTGAGCTACAAGTGAAGGATCTAGATGGTTTCTAAGGTTATTTATAATTTATGGGAAATAAATAGGTTTTTAAAAAGTTTTATTTATTTTAATGGGTCAAAAATGGTGTCTAGAGAAGCCAATTTTCCCAAAAGACCCTTAAAAATGCATTAGATTACTTGAGGAGCTTCTAAATAGAAATTTTAAGTAAAAGAGTGAATTTTTTAATAAGTAAAATTTATTTTGACTTAATTATCCATAATTATGCAATTTTTTAATTATTTAGACATGTTCAAGGCCATTTTAAGTCGTTTGGAGTGGAGAAGAGGAGTTTTGGTGCAAGAAGATGCAGTTTTGGGCCTTTTAGAGACTTGGTTGAACATGTTTTTTAGGGTTTTCCTTAGTAAAAAATATTATATGTCATATTAAAGAATAAATTGTGTCAATAATATCCCATTTTAGGCATATATAATTATATCCAAGCATAAGAATTGGTAGAGGCAAGGAAAACTTAATAGCTAGAGACTAGGAATGAAACAAATTTTCTACCATTAATGGAGCTTAAATAACTTAAAATGGTTTTAAAAATTAAGTAAATGTAACTTTGATAATAAAAATATTACCCAAGTTTCATATTTAATATACAAGATTCTATTTCTTCATGATAAGTGAAAACCATTTTGGTGCAATCTTGGGCACTTTAAGAGGGCCTAAGGTTTTCACTCGGTATAGTCAGGGGAAAGAGATTTGGGAAATAATATATTTTTAAATTATAGGGACCCTATTTTAAATTATAAGGATCAAAGTGTCTTAAGTAAGGATATATAAAGCAAAGAAATAAAATTAATGAGAAATAATTCAATCTAGTCATGTGGCACAAGCGAAAATAGATAAACAACTTTGGAGTTTCTCTTATTAGTATAAATTAAGGTGGTTTTGTGAAGATTAAGGTAACTTATGTTTCCATGTATCTTCTCCATTATATAAATCTTATGGAAATTTTATTTCTCCAACAAATCAAAATGGATCAAGGAAGAGTGATAGATTTATTATCCCATTTTACATCATAAGATCCACTTTTCCAATATTGTCTTAGTTTGTACAAGCACACAACCAATAACCATCTATAGCTAAGGTCATAATACATCTCCAAATTTTGTTGAGGCGAGGTTCATGAAAGGCTTGTGGATTGAGGATTTTAAAGTAATTATTTCACTCATAATAGTATCATATCATAGTTATGTTGGTTATCATCTCCAAAGTCTTCTAGTATCCAATCCTACACTTAGTTCATACACTAGAGATTTGTTAGGCCTCTTAATGTCAATGTTTTCAAAGTAAATATCAGGTTATTGAGTTATCTTGAAAAAATAGAAGGAAATTAACATTAATAATATAATAGATTGAAATTAAATATATATTATTCATCAAATCACTCCATGTATCACAATCATATCTTCAAGTATGCAAAGAGAAAACACCTACAACTAAGCTAGGCAGTTTTGAAGCAGGGGTGTAACAAGGTGAGGTGTTTCAAGAGATATAAGTTGAGGAGGCTTTTTAGATACAAAAGTTTGATGACATATCTAAATTTAATATAATTTGGAAGGTATTAATTACACTTACCTATGGCATGTAAAACATAATTAGTCATCTACATCCACCATTGTTTGGCTTGAGTAGTGTAATGGGATGAAGCATATAACTCAAAATGAAGTAAGATTTGGAAACTAGTAGAGATATGTGAGGACATTATGAGATAATTGATAAATATTAAGGTCATAAAATGATTATATACCTATATAAAATTTATTTCACAATAATCTTATAGTCCTATCATTGAAAAAAATCACCACCTACAACTGTGTGCTAATGCTTGATAAGAGAGTTAAGGGTGTAAATTGTCTTAGAATGGACAAGTGAACTATTAAGGATCAGTTTTTAAGACCTCAAGGGTCATATTAAATTATTATTCACTAAAAAATTAAAGTATTACAAGTCATTTTCTCATAGACTCCATGATTGGAAGTTGCATTCTGTACACTCGAGAAGTCTTGGTTACTAGCTTATGCAATGAAGAAAACATGATACATTGAGATGAATGGCATAGTTCTTGGAAATTATAAAAAATTTAAAAGGTATGTTTGAATGTGATGAAGTTTTATATGATTTTTTAAGACATTAATATCATATCTCATGGGTTATATACATATAATAGTGCTAAGAAGTTCATCGACCTATTGTGTTATCACAAGCATCATATGGAGAATGAAGAAAAGGAGAGATAATAGAGTCTTGGAGATAGTATGAAATGGTGTGTAGAGGTTTAATTTTATGTTCCAATTTATGATTAAATATAACTCAATCACCTCCATTTCCCCAATGATCACCTATAATAGTGTTGTCAAAGGTAGTTATATTGAAAGAAATGAGGATAAATGGTGTTTGATAGGGTGCATAAGACCAAGTTTGACCAATTAATGATCAATAATTTTAAATTAAGATAATTAAAACATCATAAAATATCTTTTTACACTATAATTTAAAAATTATAAGTATGAAAATTTCTATAGTTGAAAAACCATGAAAATTGGAAACATAGACAAAACACTAGCTAGTTTTGAGAAAAATGAGTTTTAAGGACTCTAAAAGTAATATAAAACTATGAAAATTGGTAAAAGTTATTTAAATGAGTAGTTTTATCTGTACATAATTTTTTTTTTACATTAATTTTACAAGAATCTGTAATTTTTTTAGATTCCTATGCTTGTCTATTGACAGTCAACATGGAGTTGGACAAGTTTCTTGGAAGGATATAAGGTCTGATAGATGGTTTGAAAATAATTTGAGGGTTTTTTAGGAATTTTAGGGTGATTTAAATTATTCCCATACCTGGTAATAGTGATTAAATTCAAAATTTTGGCAAAATGAAGATAAGTACAAATTTTCAAAGTTCAAGATTTTGGCATGCAAATATAGATAGTCAGAAAAGGTGTTTTTGAGGCACTTAAAGGATTTAATGATAAAACAAATTTATTTGATAAGTTTTAGCGGTATTTATAGGTTAAAAAAATAATGAGGTATTTATACCTTATAAATATCAATATTCACCTATTTCTTTCAACTTATGTCTCATAGTTATCATTTTATGAGTGTGTAACAGGCCTAAATTGGTGATTGTGGATGATTTTATTGATTGAAAATGGAAAAAATTGATTTTAATAATTTATTAGGTCCATAATTTTCATAATTAAAAAATAATTAGGTCTTATGACCTTATAAAACTCGATAAAATGGAAAAATATAGACCTACACATGCTCATAAATTTGATAATGTAAGTTCAGGTAACCCCAAAAGATGTATTTTTTAAGTTATAATCAATGGAATGACTTGAAATTTGACGTGGAGGTTTTTTTGATGTCATTAAAATGTTAAAAGTGGTTTAATTCCCATAATATACTTGAAGAGATATAAAATATTATATTATATGTTTGTTAAAGAAGCATGCCAAGAATTCTCACTTGACTACTCACACCTTGGAGTGAGAAACTAAGTAGGTGACTATTTGAAGTTGTTTTAGAGGATTAGATACCTAAATATAGGTGAATGGTGAAGGATAAAATTTTAATAAGGAAAAAACTCACCTAATATCCTTCATCAACCTATTATTCATATAGTAGCTCAAATATACACCTATAATCATCATGGTGATGTGAAATATTCAGTCAGATAGATGAGCTCAAAGTGACCTTATGGTTGATATATGATTTATATATCAACAAAAAATGATAATTTAATATCATGGTTTATAGTATCAATTATTTCAAGGGTCATATGTGATGTCAAAGTGGCTTGTATAGACAAAAGGTGACCTATAGACCCCAACCTATAGGTCCTCCTTTTGATCAAACCTATATCAAATCAATGTTTTATACAAGTGTAACACAATGATGTAATGATGAGAGGGTCCTCCTAAAACAAATTAATAAAAATGCACAAATAATATAAGTATAAAATTATTATAATCATTGAAATGATTATATTGATCATATGTATCTTTGAAGTGGTAACCTCCTTTGAGCAAGCTTAATACAATAAATTCATGGATGCCTTCATTGGCCTCAACACTTACTTATATACTATGTCTAATATAAGAAACTATTAATTCTCATAAATTTGGGATAAAAAATAATTCTCATGGGATGAATTACAAAGCATATATGTCCATAGCACCTAATATGCTAACAAAGTAAAGAAAAGGGGTCACATGGCTTCCTAACATCCCCTCCCTCTTCAAAAAAGATTTCTCTTCAAAGCTTCAGATGTAATAATTGGTGTTCTATCTAAAAGAGTCGTTCCCATGTTGCATCCTCTAGTTACATTTCATGCCAATAAATTAATACCTCTGTGATGGAGTGTGAGAAAATTTGGCATGTACGCCTATCTAAGATTACCTATGGCTCAAGAAGGATGGATCCTTATTTATCAAGTTCTAGTAAAATAGTCTGCACTTTAATGTTTGTGTCAATAAATTTCTTCAGATAAAACACATGAAATACTGGATGAACTCAAAAAAAAGGTGGGAGCTCCAACTTATAATCAACTAAACAAATCTTTTGGAGAAACTTATATGGACCATAGTACTAGGGAGCTCACTTATGATGCCCTTTAAATTTTAGGGAGGATTGTTTATATGGTTGCAAGAAAAGAAAAACCATATCACCTACTTGAAAGGTGCACTTATAATAGTGATGATCAACCTATTTTTTCATTCAATTTTTTCCCATATGAAGATTGTCTCATAGTGTGTTGAAGTTCTGATCTCGAGTTTGGAGAAGCATGTCAATTGCTTGAACTGGTGAACTACTAGGGGTGTATGAAAGGAGAACTAGTGGAATTTGACCATATACTGATTCATATGGTGTCATTTTAGTTGAAATGTGGTATGAGGTATTATAAAACCATTTAGTTAGAGGGAGCCACTTTTCCCATTGATGTTGTTATTCTGAGTTGAAGTAATGAAGGAAAGTTTCTAAGAATTTGTTGAATATTTTAGTCTAGCCATATATTTGTGCATGATACCCATAACTCATATTCAATTAGGTATCAATGTATTGAAATATTTCTATCCAAAAATATCTGGTGAAGGTTGTATCATGATCTGAGACAATAGAAGAATGAATGCCATGAAGATGGAAAATCTGGTCCAAAACCATTTGTGCGACTATAAAGGTGGTATAGGGATGGCTGAGGGCACAAAAATGACTATATTTAGAGAGGCAATCAACCAAAACTAAGATCACTATTTTCCATCTAGATTTAGGGATCATTTCAATGAAATCCATAGAAATATCTATCCAAATTCTAGTAGGGATGGGCAAGGGTTCAAGAAACCTAGGGATGAATGTTGTTTCACCCTTGTTGCATTGGTAGGTATCACGTTCAACCACCATCTATTGAATTTAATTTTTAATTCCCTTCCAAAAGAAGTTATGACATGCTCGCTCATTATTTTTGAGAAACTCTAAGTTATCTATAGATAGATAAGCATGGAGTTCATAAAATATAGCTTACTGAATATCTATGCTCTGGGGAAGCACCAGCTAACCTTTGTATCATATAGAATCACCATCGCAAGAATAATTTACTACTATAGAGGGGTTATTGGCCAACTATTGAATGATTTGAGATAATTAGGAGTCACTGACATACCCCTACTATACAATGTCCAACCAATTTGAAATAGGCATGAAAATAGTTGAGAGGGAAGCTTGGTTTGCAAATGCACGAGATAAAGCATCAACCATAATATTTCCTTACCCTTCTTGTAAGTGATCTCATAGTCATAACCCATGATTTTTTTGACCCATTTATATTGTGATGGGGTGGAGACCCATTTTTATAGGAAATATTTCAAACTCTAGTGATTAATTTTGATTGAAACATGATTTCTTAGTAGGTATGGTTTCCACTTTTGTACTGCATGCAAAATGGCCATCATTTCCTTCTCATAAGTAGAGAATAATAAATTCTTTCCAAAAATGGCTTTGATGGTGAATTTAATGTGGTGTTATTATTGGAGGAGAACATTACCAAGGCCACTGCTACAATCATCAATCTTTATAGTGAAGGTCTTAGCAAAATTTGGCATAGCTAGAATAGGTGTAATACACATAGCTTGCTTCAATTTTTCAAATGCACACTTAGTAGCTTGTGTCCATGTAAAAGAATATTTTTTAAACATAGTTATCAGTGGAGTTGTAATATTCTTGTAATCATTGACAAACTTATGATAGTATCCAATCAACCCCAAAAAACCATGGAAGCTCTTGAGTGTTTGAGGATGAGGCCAATTTGTCATGGCAACTATTTTTTCAAGATCCACCTGAACACCCTAGGTTGAAATAGTATTACCAATATACTCCACTTCATCCTATCCAAAAGCACATTTGGGATATTTTACATAGAGATGATGATCAGAGATAAGTTGTAGTGTGAGATACAAATGTTGGAGATGCTCAAACCATGTTTTTCTATAGATGAAGATACCATCAAAGAAGACCAAAATGAATTTATATAGGTAGGGTTAGAATATTTTATTCATCAATGCTTGGAATGTTGAAGTAGAATTAGTGAGGCCAAATGGCATGACCAAAAACTCATAGTGGCCATCATGGATGAAAAAATGTATCTTTGAGATATCATCCTAATGAAGTTGGATCTGGTGATATCCAGAGCAGAGATCCAACTTGGAAAAAAATGAGGACCATGAAGCTAATAAATAACAAGGATTGAAAACTTATCCTTGATTGTGATGTGATTAAGTGTGTGGAATTCAATGTAGAGGTGACATGACCCATCTTTTTATAAATAAGGAGAAATAGGGAAGAATACAGGCTGGTACTAAGGTGAATAATGCCTTGCTTCGGTAAGTCTAAAATGAACATCTCAATCTTGATATTTTGCTAAAATGGGTAGTAGTAGGGCCTAATTTTGAGAGGAACACTTCTAGGAAGGATATAAATATGATGGTCCTCTGGCCATAAAGGTCACAATCCCATTAGTTTGGAAAAAACACTTGCATACCTCTACAAAATGGTTTGTAGATCGGAGGGAGGAGTGGAGACCAATGATGGTTGCATTTAAATGGAATGGAGCTAGCAAATGATGCCATGTGAATTATTCTTATGAATATTTTTCATGTGATGTGAACTAATGATGCTAAGAGACTCTAGTTATAAGCCTTTCAATGTGTGTTTTTGCCTATTATCTGAAAACTACATCTAAAGTTCAACAAAATCCCATAATATGGGTCTAAGTGTGCATAACCATTGGGATCCCAAAACAAAATCACATCCACCTAAGGGTAAGGTAAACATGTCAGAGTGTGAGTTATAATCTATAATAGATATATGCACATTGTGACAGCTCCCTTTAAAAGGTAATGTGACCCTATTAGGAATGATGACTTCAAAGTTAAAGGAAGAATGGATAAACAATCAACATATTTGGTGATCTGAGGGTCAATAAAGTTATGAGTGGTGCCCAAATCAGTGAGTATCATGAGAGGGATATTCTTGAATTAACCCTAGACCTACATGGTTTATGGGGTGGTGAGTCCTACGAAGGCATGAAGAGAGATATCTGGTTAGTCTTTCTAAGAATTAAGTTCCATAATCGGTGGATCTTCAACTAGATCATCTGCTATATCCTAAGAATCTTAAAAAACTTTAGTTTTAGGTAGAGAATCCACATCTAGTATGTAGAGATTTTTCTCTACACATTGATGACCCCAAGTAAATTTGTCATCACAATTATAATAGTCATTTGTCTCTATGGGATTGCATCTTTGCTTTAATAAAATGCTTGTAGGAGTGGTTCTAGGGGCTAGCACTATTTGAGATCATTATGGAGTTGTATTTTTTAATGGAGTAAAATTAGATTTGAATCAATAATGAGCTATGATCTTATCCTCTACCAACTTATCCAAACTTAAAGCTTCTATCATTATGTTGGGCTGGAACATTTTGACCTCTGATCAAATTGCATCCTTTAGTCCACTGATAAATCAACTCCTAAAGAATTCATCAAATAATCCTTCTATGTTATTGGCCAATTTTTCAAATTCTATTTTATATTCTCTCATGGTTCCTGTTTGGTGAAGTTTAGTGAGGGCTCTAGTGAAGTCATCAAAAGCCCTAGGACCAAATCAGTGTAAAATGAGGGTGCAAAAACTAGTCCATATGGGTTAATCATGAGCCTTGGTATACCAATGATACCATTGAATGTCTTCATGTTCCAAGTGAAAGGATACAAGCGAGTCCTTATTATGCAGACTAAAATATTATTATTTTTGATAGATCCATCTAGTCAAATCTACACCGTTGAATCAAGGGAAATTAAGCTTCAGCCCATGAAAATTATTGGAACAAGAAAACCCTATGTCTAAAGAGGACTTTGTATGCCATATATTGTGTATGGTGGTATGTTGAAGACTGAGGCTGAGAAGTTTTTCATCAAGATCTTTGATGTGGGTCTTGAGGAAAGCAATTTCAACTTCCATGTTGTTTTCTTCTATTCGGGTCACTACCATGACCACAATAAGATATTTTTTTGGGGAATGGGTAGGAAAACTAGAGTTAAGACATGTTTAGTAAGGGAAGTTTTTGAGTTGGAAAAAATTGAAAGGGGTAAAGGGAATTTTAATAATTTTTTTTATAGTGGGAGTAGGATTGATGAAGATGAGGGTAATTTACGGAGGTAAAATGGTAAAACTAGAAAAATTATCAAGAGGGACAAAAGATAATAATGGAGAGACAAACACTTTGGAAACTTTTTAAGGTAAACAAACAACAAAAAAGTTATGGTAAAACCCAAAAAAAGAGAAAATTGAGATTTGTAGGAATTAGGAGTGGAATCAAGATATGATATCTCAAAGAAGAAAATGTGGAGAATGGAATTTTAGGTGTTTGGATAATGTTTGAGTATTAACAGGGCTATATATGAAGAGATATTAAAAAAAATTAAAAAAAATATTTTGATAGTCTTTTGATGCTTTGTAGATAGTTTTCTGAAGATAGAACTTTTTTGGTTTCTGGTTTCTATCAATTGTCTATCTGTAATATGTTCAAACTAGTATGGAAAGTCTTTTGATACTCTACTGAAGAACTAATACTACAATTTTATAATACTCTACTAGTAATAGTTGAACTAATAGATATAAGCCCCAAGATTCAAAGGTTGCCTAAGGGTTTAATGAGATGACTCTGGCCACCAATGTCATCTAAGTGAGTACCATTCTCCATATTTTTTGGGCATAAATTTACCTCTAAGCGATAACTATTAGTTTTCCTCACGGATGGGAGCTACTCAATCAAGAAGGGGTTGTTGCCATTTTGTTGGCAGGTCCTCTCAATGGGCTAGCTACTTTGGGGTTCTTATTATACTCCTCACAATGATTTTTAGGGATTTCACCCAATCACTTCCCATAGTTATGCGGTATGGTTTTTACCTTGATTTAAAATAGATTGGTGTGTTATCAAAAAATACTTAAATAAATTATGCAGTAGAATAGAGTTATTTTTAAAAAATTGTTTAAATGAATTATATAGAGGTTTAACTTTTTAAACACTCTAAATAAAGTTTAATGCTATGAATAAGGTTGTCCAAGTAGGCTACACATAAGATCATCCTTAAAATATTGACACAAAGTCAACTCATGTAGATATTTTTTAGAGGAGTTTATGATTTTGAGGCATATAAAAGTCTAATCAAGACTTAAAACTTTGTAAAAATAATATCCATTACTATTTTAGGAAAAATATGCTATCTTAGAGGTCACACTAATGTTGGATGCACTCGATGTTTTATCTTATACCTCATATAGTCTATTGATAATCATAATTGAGACCATGAAGCCTATTTAAGGTTCTATGAGTTGATATAGGTTTTTTAACTACATGTAAGGTTTTAAGGGAGAAATAAGGTTATTATAGTTTCCTTATATTCTCTATGGAGTTGATCACACTTAGTTTTTCAAGTTAAGTACCCTTAAGGGTAGGTTTAAGAAGAGAAAGCTAGACAGGGTTGTGTATTAATGGTGGCATCCATGAGAGTTGAATGGTATTTGAATACAAAATTCACCTATTATTAATATAAAAGTAAATTTATAAGTTAATCATATTTTATAATGAGAAATATCAAGATTAACAAGCTAGATCACCAAACCAAGCCATCTGGGTTTTATAAGCTATGATTGCAAGAAACACTAGGGTGGAGGCATAAGGAGTTTTGAGCATATTTAATATATGAATAAGGTTGGATAAGGTAATAAAGATTTAATATTATTATTTTCAACCATATACTCACCTAAAGGTCACTTAGACCTCCAACACCTAGATTAGGCCTAAAAGCTAGTTTTAGGCCTAGAAGGCTTATAACACATTAAGGCACCTTCAAACCTTCCAATTAAATATAAATTATTTATAGGATGTTTAATGTCATATTAATATTATTTAAATAATTTAAAGATAATTATATTTCATTTTATAGTCTAAGGTGCTAATTCAAACTATGCAGTCTACACACTCATTTTAACCCTCTTTTTAGATGTTCATATCTTTCACCCCATAAGGATTTGGGCCAAATTATTTTAGTATGTTTTTAGGACCCATATTTACCTTAAATACATTAATTATTTATTTTTCTTAAGTTTTATACGTTTATTAACTATTTCTAAGACTATAAGTAGGTCTAGAATGCATGCAGAACCACCTAAGCAAACTTCTTTACATACATATATTTACACACCGTCCACAAGGAAAACCAAGATTATTATGAAATTTTAAGGGTTATATGGAATAAATATCCATTTTAATAAGTTTTGGTTTATATTTTTTTACCTTATGAATGATTTTTAAGAAGGTAAGCCTCTTTGAGCCGCCAAAGAGCCTGTTTTGACTAGTTTTACGTTTTTGAGATCATAAGCTCATGAAATAACCTTTAATCACTTGTAAACCATATGTATCATGTAGGTTAATATATAAATATAATTTTTGAAATTTTTAAAGAATAATTTGGCACGTTTTGGTGATTAGGAGGCCCAAAATGACCTAAAAATGCCCATTTTTGTAAGTCTTCAAAGGATGAAATGTTATAAATGGCCTAAAAATGCCCAATTTTGTAAGTATTCAAAGGATGAAATGGTATAAGTTCATGGAATAATACTAATGGGATATTAATCACCATTATATGACACTACAATACCTTCTTATGGGTTTATATGGTGATTTTTTGAGCTAAAAGGCAAAAAACCCAATTTTTCTAATGATTTATGAATGGTTACAAGTTTAATGGAGATTTATACAATTATTTCAGGTCGTAAATTTGGAATAAAACTTCATTTTATTCCTCATATGAATGATATAGATTCATAAAATACATATTAAGGTCTAAAAGTGTCTCTCATGGTGACAAATGGCCTTGAAAGCAAGTTCTAGGATAGTTGAAGATGACTTGAGCATGAAGACCTCCATTAATAGATTCCAAGGGATTTATAGGTTCCATGGTGAATTTTTCAGGTTGGAGGAGAAAATATGAGTTAGTAAAAAATAAGAAAGCATACAAAATTTAACACCAAAGTTAATACAAGCATCAAATGTCAGAATGACTAGCCATGTTACCAAGTGGCTTTTAGAAGCCATATGGATTTAGGGTGTAAAAGTCAAGTGGAGTATTTTTAGAGAGTTAAGGATTAAATTAGATATTTTAATGAATCTTATATATTTTTGGATACTTTTATCAAGTTATTGGAGTATGATGTCATTTTCCTCAAAGAAATTTTGTCCTCTAGTGCCTTTTTAGGCCAATGGGAGAGCTTGAAGACCTTATTGACATTGGAGGGTTAATTTACTAAGTGAGATCAGTGCCTAAGTGGTTTGAAGGTAGGTAAAACTCATTTACCTCTTTTTATTCTTTGTTGGATCTCCATGGATGATTATTAAATGACATTTATTGATTTTTGAAAGATTTTTTCTCCTCTCCCTTTCCTTTTCTCCTATATATCCCTTTTATTCTCCATTGTAAATACATGATTGTAATTTTAGTATGGTTCATCCCTACCCATTTATGTTATAATTAGCCTTCAAATAAATAATATTATAAATTTTACCTATTTATTTGCTTACACTTTATGTTTTATTTAGTTTTTGTATGATTTCCGTGTGAAGGATCCTTATTCCATAGTTATTTTCCTCTCTTTATTACCTTTTTGTAGGTGGTTCAAGGTGTTTTTAGGTCTGAATTTATTCTCTTTTGATCATTAATGAAGGTATAGTGTGAGTTTTGATACTCTTCCATGCTTCATCTCATCTAGTGAGCCTAGTTTAGAAATATTAATGAAAAATGATTAGTTTGAGAGATTGTGTGAGTGAGGGTCATCTTTTAAATACCTTAGTTTCTTGCAATTTAGAGTTTATTTAAGTTTGGTTTATCACCATTTATATGCTTTTAGTTATCCCTTACATCCATTTTACCTTTTTATAAGTTAAAACTAGTAGTTTAGGTGATCTACCAAGAGGAACTAACCTTCTCTGGTGGTTCAACCCCATAATAGGATACCCAAAGCCTAGGGTTGATCCCATTTTTTATCCAAGAGTGAGAGAGCCTAAATAACCCTATCACATGGTACAATTCTATGCTACAATAGTTTATGGCATGCCTAATGTGACTAATACATTATTAACTTCACTAAAGGGTTATTGGTATTTCTATTCAGTGTAATCAATATTCGAAGGAATGTTTGAAAATATTAATGGTGATTATAATATGAAAATCAACTATTAAGGAAACTTAAGTGCCCAAAATCAAACCCTTGGTATGTATACTCAAACATCTTTTGATCAACATGCTTATTTTATACCTTAACATCACTCATATTAGGCTAATAACATTTTTATGTTTCCCCCAAGTGGTCCTCAAGAAATTTATCATCCCTATCATGGCCTTTGCCTCCCTCCCACACCTACATATGACCAAAATTAGCCTCAGCATTTAAATTAGTCCTTTACTCCCCCTTGTGAAGACTATGTCTATCCTATTACATCCTTGTCAGGATTCAAACAAGAATTATCATATTATATCAAGTCTATAAAGGATATTTGTATGGGTTTATAAATTTTTTCATTCATCCCTATCCATGTTTTACAAGAGTTACTAAGTTCTCTTTAGCTGGCTAAGAATAGGTGGTCAGTTCATGAGGGTGAATAATGGGTAGTTTGTGAGAGGGAGAACATCCACATGATGAAAAGCATGGTATAAATATTGGAGAGTGTGTTAATGTCTTAATAATATCATCAATATCATTTATATAAGTCTTATGTGTCCTCTCTCCTCTAATATCCTCAAGAGCAACCTCCAAGAGGTTCAAAGTAGCCCCCTAGCCAACCTTGTCAAGGTCTATCCTTGTCAAAAATTATAGAATAAATACTTATTGGAGAGTTTGTTATCATTGATGTTAAATTATTATGTCATGTGTGTAATTATGTCATGGGTAATGATAAATTGGTGATGTCATTGATGTCTAGATGAGTTTGAGACTAAATTTATGCAAGGTAGTGTTGGTGCATGTAAGAAAGAAGTTGTAGGTGGCCTAATGAGCTTTGTTAATCATATTTTGATAAATATGAGCTTAATTAATGTTTTTTTTAGGGTTTAAATATTTATTATATCATTTTTTTTTTGTTTTATGTCAAGGAAAGAAGACAATTATGTGAATAGTGGTATAGGCATAGGCTTGATAGCCTTGTATAGTGGCATAAGCTTGGTAACCTAGTGTGTTGAGTTGGTTGAGGATAGGGAAAAGAATTTTGGAAGAAATGGATCATTTAATGAAGTTTTATGACATGTATCGAAGGTATTAAGATCATTTTAAGAGGTTTTAAGGTCGTTATTTGGTCAAGGTATGGTCTACAGTGCTAGACCTAGTAAGCACAGAGACCTAGTGAGATCCAAATGAAGTATCAAAGTGAGTTTTCAAGATTTCATAACTCATATAATAATTTAATAAGGTATTATAGGTTGGTTAAAAGTTTTTTAACAATTTTTATGTTTTTAGGATGAAGATAAATAAATAAATAACGTTGGAAGGTTTCCTATGCATGCAGAATGAAGGTTTCCAAGCTCGAGAAGGAATATGAGTTGTTCATTGGCATGTGTCTAATATTAATGGTGACCTAATAATTTTTGGAGAGGTTTAAAATTTAACTAATAATTTTTTCAAAGTATTTTTTAGAGGTTTTAGGTACATAGCTTTATAAACATTCGTTAAAAATGTAAATTGGTTAAAACCCTCTGAAAACCCTCATAGTGGAGTGATTGGAAATAAATTTCTAGAAATAACCTATAATGTATTGTTTTTAAAAAAATTAATATTTTATATTTTATATGACTCCTCTATTCATCTCCATGTGGCAATGGTGTGTTAGGACAGTGAGCAGAAGGCACAAAAATATGCTTATTTCTAGAGATTTTAGTACTACATGCAGGGTTGACTAAGTCAATGCATAAATTTCATTATATCATGAAGAAAAATACTCTATATTGAGGTATATGGAGTTATTTTTCCAATAAACATTCACTATGTCAATCATTTTGGTTAATCACTTTGTCCTATCATTAAATCTATAAATAGTGATAATAGTGAGAAAAAGCCAATTAGAGTGATAACTTATTTAGGGATGGGTTATATGTGTTTAAAGATGATTATAATGGATTGGGGTATTTTTTAAATACATATTCCTCATTTTCCCTAGATTGGTTAGTCTTTGTGATTCCCATACACAAGCAAAAAGTGCTCACAATGTGACTAATCTTTGTAAGACAAGATAGTGGAATCCAAGTTAGTGAGAATGGATTGTATGAGAAAACTTATAAGTGGATAATATTATCATAGTATTTTAATATGTTACAAGTATGTTTTAATACCACCTTGATGTATTTATATATCATGGTTGTGCCCATACTATTGTAGAAAGTCAAAAAATTTGACTGGTTATTGGCAGTATTTGGTGACTCTATGTGAGCTTCTTGCAAAGAATGTTTTGAGGTCATAGAGGTTGATATGAATATCCTAATGATATTTATGATTAAAATTATATCATTATATTTATATTAATGTGTTTTTTTCATAATGTTTTGTAAAAAGTGTGATTTTGGTCTAAACATTCTTGACTATGTTTTTATATACACTAGCAGTTTGAGTGACCATCTTGTAAGGGTAAGTTGAAGGCATTCTATCAATATTTGAATAAAAAATAAGTATTGAGATGTTTAATAACTCTTAATTTTTCATGATAAGGTATTTTATGTCTTATTTTTCCCATATTCAGGTTTAGAAAGTCAAAATACTTTGACTATGTGTGACCAATCTGAGTGGTCAATTTACAAGAGTTAGTTTGAAGTCTTAGAACCTATGTAATGTTGTAAAATTAATTTTTTTATGTTTTTTAGTTAATTTATGAGCTATTAATTAGTTTTTTTAGGTTTTTTTTAATAAAAATTATAGTATGCTTAATTTCTATAAGACAACGTTTTGTGTATCAAAGCCTAAAGAGTAAGGAGACCTAATTGATAGGTTCAAGGTGTGAGTTTGATTTCCAGGTGATATGGACCCATTTTGGATTAATAAATGGTATATTATGGTCATATTTAATGTTTTTTTAATCAATTTTGGAAGGTAAATATGGACCAAGAAGTTAATGTGGTAACATGTGCATGTGTAGGCCTTAAATGTTTTAGGTCTCATTAAGGCCTAATGGAGGTTTGGGACTAATGAGGTAATGGATGACCTATTAATTATGTGGTTATCACATTTAACATGTGTATTAAACAATTTTTATTGTGATTAAATTATCTAAATCATCTTGGCTAACCAAGATGGGTTAGACTAGGAGAGTGGTATAATACAAGGCCTAATTGGCCTATTTGGGTGAGGAGAGTTAATGTGGAACTAAGTGAAGGAGATAACCTTTAAAATATAAATTAAAGGTAATTTAGGGACATAATAAATTAAATAATATTATTAATTCTTATTTTATCCAAGTTATCTAGGTGAAACCTCATGTCATCAGACCTAATGAGCATAGAAGAAGCATTTTGAGGTAGTGAACCCTAGAGAGTGTTTGGGTGAGTGAAGAGGATAGAGTGAAAATAAATTAGTTCATCATTAGTTGAAGAGATAAAAATAAGTTTTAAATAAGATTATATATCAAAGGTATCTAATCTAGTACTTGGTTTCCTAGGGGTTTTAGCCTTCTTGCGAGTTGGAGCTAGTTAAAGGTCAAGTGGGTGTGTGACTAAATTGAGGGGTGGGAGCTCCTTGATCAGTTGGTAATGGTATAAATTTGGATCTTTTCATTATAGTAATATATTCCATCTTGTAATTTTAAGTGGGTTTTATTCCCCATGAGGGTTTTACACATAGATGATGTGTCATGGTTGTGTTCATACTAGCTTTGCATGTGATCTCTTTTCTTTGATGTTAGTTTAGTGGCTCATGTTTTATTGTTATGATTCATGAATGAATGATAAGTGGTTTGAAAGGGAAATAATTATTATCTATTGATTCACCCCCCCCACTGAGTAGCTAATTCAAACAATACTACACCAATGGAGATCAATCATGAAAATCAATAAGGTAGATGGACTTAGACAAGAATTCCTCATTCATGACATGGAGGGGATAAAGAACTTATTGCATGAGTTTTGGAGTGTGTGGGCATCCATTGAAGAAGCTGAATATCCACATGTTGAGAATATAGAGATTAAGTATTGGGTACTATAAATTAAAGAGGTGTTAGAGTACTGGGAGAGAGAACATATCAAACTAAAACAAGTCAATTTACCCTTTCCTACCCATACACACTCCCTCCTTCAAGTGCATGAATATATCCCATCATTGATCTCTCCCTATGCTAATGTTCCTAGTTATACCATAAGCTCACTAGTGATACCACTCTCTCCTAGGCCTATCAATAACAAAAAGATAATAAGGTAGTTGTACCCTATACATTTACCTCATGGAAATTAGTCAATGAAGGATGAGGTTTTGGTTGTGGTGACCCAAGAATTAGTCTTGGAGAACGAGGAAGTTTTAGTTCAAAAATAAAGTGTTTTATGCATAGCTAATCTCAACAATATTTCCAATACTCCCTTTTCCCTCCTTAATATCCACCAAAGACACCTCTCAAGATCCCTAGTTTCAGTAGTACTATCCTAAGTTGAAAGAAAGGTGAACCTCTCAACCCTCCCACCATCTCCCTCTTGGAGAAAGAACCCATTTTACCAAGGATATAGGAGAATCTTATAGTCATAGGTGAGACATAAGAGGAAAATATAAGTGTATATGATGAAGATATCATAACATGCATCACACTTCATTTAGAGGAGGAAAAATCAAGTTTGGACTAGACTTCTTGACATGGATTTAACACTAATTAATTAGAGTCTAAAGAGGACAATCCTCAAGCTAAATATGGGGAAAACCATGAATGGAATATTGAATGCCCATTCTAAATAGATGAAAAATAGGATCAAATCCAAGTACTAGAGGTTGGTCTACTTTGAGATAAGGTGTCAATTGAAGATAGCCCTGATATGTTGGAGTTATAGGAAAACAAATCAAACCTTGAATAAGATAAGTTTGATGTTTTGGACTTTGGTTGGTAAAACTAACAATCATTTGTATTTGAAAAACAAGATGAAATATTGAGTGACATTGATGAAGGGGACACATCAAGTGCTCAAGTGATACAGTTTGGGAAAAATACCAATGAAGAGCCTAAAAAGTTATGGCAATAATTCAATACCATAACCAAAGACTTTGAGGAGGCTAAGAGACATGTCCTTATTAAAAAAAAAATGAGCATGATTATCTTAGCATGATCAGTCCTAATTTAGACAAGAATAAGGTGGAATAATATGGTCTTTTTGAGCCACCAAGTGAATAAAATATAGTTTCTCCCAAGATCTTGAATGAAGTCTTTTTATAAGGATTTCTCAAGTGTAATGAATAACATGAAGAAAGGCACGAATCAAACTAAGAGTATGCCATCATTGGAAACATGTTTTCTCCTCTCCATCCATCAGGGATCAATACAAAGGACTCATAAATTAGTCATCTTAGTCCACCTTGCATGAGCTCATAAAATTAGGATGCCTCTTGTCCTTATCCACCACAAAATCATGATGCCAAAAGCTTCGCATTTGATCTAGGAGGAAAATATATGTGAGTTTTAGTTGTACATATTATATAGTTCTGATTTATGTAAGTGCTTTGGAAAATTTTGTGTCTTTCCTCTAAGTTCTTTGAGCACATTTTTTGGTTACTTTTATTTCATCTTTGGTTGGTGGGAGGTGGTAATCAATTTCAAAGGTATTTTTAGAGTTAGTATCCCTATTCCCAATTGAAAATTAGTTGAAAATGACTTGTATGACTCCATAAGAATAGTGGATAGGACTAAGGCAGCTAATATTTTGCATAGATACACATGCAATCCCAAGAGGTCGACAAAAATGTTGGCCAAAATTAACCTACATATAAAATTTTTGCCTATATGAATCATGCCACTCTCCTAGACCATTTAGTGAGCTTTTGCTTTCATGACTAGTCTCTTTCTAGTCCTAATTGGAAGGTAAAGTGTAGTATCTTAGAAGGTATTGGTGTGGTGTGGTTAACTATACAGGGTCATAGTGCAGTGGATGATCTAATGGTGGAAGGAGAAGACAAACTTCATGTCACTACATCAGTATCCTTGCACTATTTTGAAACACTTTAGCAAAGTTAAGGTAAATTTAGAAACTTTAAGGAAAAGGCCTAGAAATGGGTCTTGAGCTACAAGTGAAGGATCTAACAAGTTTCTAAGGTGTTTAAGCATTAAATGGAAATAAGGAGGGTTTTAAAAAGTTATATATATTCTAATGGGTTAAAAATGATATTTAGAGAAGTTAATTTACCCAAAAGACCATCAAAAATGAATTAGATGACTTGAGATTCTAAATAGAAATTTTAAGTACAAAGTGAATTTTGAAGAAGTAAAATTTATTTTGAATTACTTTAACCTATTTATGGAGTGTTTTCATTATTTATACATACTCAAGGCCATTTCAAGTCATTTGGAGTGAAGAGGAGTTTTGGTGTAAGAAGATGAATTTTTTAGCCTTTTAGAGCCTTGGTTGAATAGTTATTTAAGGATTTTAATGATTAAATAAGATAAAATATCATATTAATGCATCCATGGTGTCCCTAATATCTAATTTTAGGGATATATAATCATATCCAAGCATAGGAACTAGCAAAGGCAAGGAAAACCATTTGGCTACAGACTACACAAGAAATAGGTTTTCTACCATTAATGGGGATTCAAGAACTTAATAAGTTTTAAATAAGGAATGAAAGGTCACTTGAATAATATAAAATCTTAACCAAGTGTTGGATTTAATATAAAATCTTCTTGTTATTCATGCTTAAGGGAAAACCATTTTGGCATAGTCTTGGGTAGCTCTAGGAGTGCCTAAGGTTAATCAGTATGGTTAGGATAAATTGAGTTGGGATATAACATATTGGTAAAATATATGGACCAAATAATCCTTAAACTTTATGGTATTATTTTTTAGGTTCATCTCCACATCTTTATGAATAATTTCTAATAGTACATGGGTGTCTATATAGCCTATTCATCTAGATAGGGTCCATGTTTTTTTTTATTTCTTTGATTCAGGATATCAAGAAGAGGAATGCTTTTAGGGGAGTTATTTTATGATAAAATAATAACTATTACATTTTTTTCATTATGTAACTACTTTTAAGAAGGTACTTATATCATAAAACCTGTTTCCTATAATATCCTTATGAATGGTCTTTTGGGTTAGTTTGGGAGTATAATATGGGTTATTAAGCAATTTTTTCATATTATAAAGTTATAAATTTAATTTCAAATCCTTCACATACCTCATTAATTTATTAATGGATCCTTGAGCCTCCAAGTTGAACACAACCTCCTTTGAGATGTTTTGGCAAGCTAATATTCATTTCAAAGTGACAGAGGTCTAAGTAATCTTTTGATATGTCTAAAGAATATAAACTCATTATAAAGGACACCCAATTTACTTATGTCATATCATTAATATCAGGTGAAAACTACTCATATAATCTCAATATCTCATAGAGGTGATAGATAGATCAAGTGAAGATGAGTGTAGTGGGAAAATCACTCATTACAATAGTCTTAGATTTATCTTGGAGTGTAAAAGAAGTTTTGAATAAATGAGTTTCACGTAAAGAAGGTTAAAATTATCTTAATTTATGATATATAAATAAAATAAACAAAATAAGTGAGCACTAAATCAATCCATTCACGAGGTACAAGTGAAAAGAGATAAGCAACTTTGGAGTTTCTCTTGTTAGAAGAAACTCAGGTAGTTCTATGAAGATTAAGGTAACTTATGTTTCCTTATATCCTATCCATTATATCAATAGTATGGAATATTTATTTATCCACCAAAGTAACATGGATCAAAGAAGATTGGAAAATTTATTGGCATATTTTACATCATAAGATCGAATTCTCCAAGCTTGTCTTAGTTCATACAAGGACACAACCAACCTCCATCTACAACCAAGGTCATAGTACATATGTAAATTTTATTGATGTCAAGTTCAAGATAGGTCTATAGATTGAGGACTATGAATTAAATTTTTCACTCTCAATATGATAACAAAATCATATTTATGTTGGTTATCATCCCAAATTCTTCATGCATCCAATCCTACACTCAGTCCATACATCATAACTTTGTTTGACCTCTTAATGTCAAGGTTTTCAAACTAAATCTTGGGGTATTGAGTGATATTGAAAAAGTGAAAGGACATTAGAGTACATAATAAAATATATTAAAATTCAAGATATATTCCTCACCAACTTACTCCATGTATCATAAGCATATTCAAGTATGCAAAGTGAAAACACCTACAATTGAGCTAGGCAGTTTTGAAGCAGGGGTGTATCAAGGTGAAGTGATTCAAGAGATATAAGTTGAGAAGGATTTATGGATACCTAGGTTTGATGACATATCTAGAGTTAATGAAATTTTTAAGGTCTTAATTACACTTACCTATGGCATGTAAGACATAATTATTCATCTAAAACATCTGTTGTTTAGCTTGAGTAGTATAATGGGATGAAAGCTAGAAATAAAAATGAAGAGTTGAAAACTAGTGGAGATATGTGAGGAAATTATGATGTAATTGATAGATAATAAGGTCATAAAATGAGAAGATACATCTATAATAGGTGTCTCACCATAATATTATAGTCTTATCATTGAGAAAATCACCACCTACAGATGTGTGGTAATGCTTGACAAGAGAGTTAAGGGTGCAAATTTTCATAGAATGGAAAAGTGACTTAGTTAGTATCAATTTGAAAGACCTAAAGGGTCATATTAAATTATTATTCACTAAAAAATGTAAGGATTCCAATTCATTTTCTCATAGAATCCATGATTAGAAGTTGCAGTCCATACACTTGAGAAGTCTTGGTTACTAGCTTATGCAATAAAGAAACCATGATACAGTGAGATGAATGACACAGTGATTCAAAATTATAGAAATTTAATTTTTGAGTTTAATGTTATAAATGTTTATATGATTTTTTTAAGACACTATTATCATCTCTTAGGGTTTATATACATAGAATAGTGTTAAGAAGTTCATCGATGTAGTGTGCTCTCACAAGCATCATATGGAGAATGAAGAAAGGGAGAGATAAGAGAGTCTTGGAGACAATATTAAATGTTGTGTATAAATTGAATTGTATGTTACAAGTGATGATTAAATATACCTAAATAACATATATTTTCCAAATGATCACCAATAAAAGTGTTGTCAAAGGTAATTATATTGAAAGAAATGAGGAGAAAGGTTGTTTGATAGGGTACATAAGACTGAGTTTGACCAATGAATGATAAATAATATTGAATAAAGGTTACTAAAACATAATAAAAGAATTTTTTAAACTCTTATTTCACAATTAAAATCATAAAAATTTTATAACTCAGCTGGCATAGTTGAAAAACCATGAAAATTGGAAACATAAGCAACCCACTAGCTAGTTTTGAGAAAAATGAATTTTAAGGCCTCTATAGGTAATATCCAACTATGAAGCTTGGTAAAATTTATTTTCATGAGTTTTTTTATACTTAAATAATATTTTTTATGTCACTCTAATATTTTAATCATTAATTTTTTTTTCACAGTCCTATGCTTGTCTATTGACAGTCAACATGGAGCTAGGCAAACTTCTTGGAAGGCTATAAGGTATGACAGATGGTTTGAACCTCATATGAGGATTTGTGAGTAATTTTATAGTTATTTTAAGTTTTAAAAACACATTTATATTTATCACATTCAAAACATCAATTAAAAATTAAGATAAGTGCAAATTTTCAAAATTTAGGATTTTGGCATGCAAATGTAGATAATTAGAAAACACATTTTTGAGGCACTTAAAAGATTTAACACTCAAATATAATAATTATATATTTGGAATGGGTATTTAAATTTTAAATAAAATAGGTATTTATACCTTTAAATTATCAATATTCACCTATTTTTGGCCCCCTATATCTTGCAGTTCTCATTTCTTGAGTGTGTAGTAGGCCTAAATTGGTGATTGTAGATGTTTTTCTTGATTTATAATGTAAAAAACATGAATGTAATTATTATGTGGATAAATACATGTCATAATTTAAAAAAATAGGTATTTAAACCTCATAAAACCCAATAAAATGGAAAAACTTAGAATTTCACACACTTAGAAATTTGACAAGGCAAGTTGAGGCAACCTTGAAAGATGCATTATTTGAGTTCTAGTCAATTAAATGACTTGAAATTTAAAATGGAGGTATTTTTTGGTGTTATTTAAGGGTTAAAAGTTTTTTAATTCATATAATATACTTTATGATACATAAAAGGGTAGATTATAGGTCTATTAGAGAAACATATAAAGAATTCTCACTTGACTACTCACACCTTAGAGTGAGAAATTAAGTAGGTGACTACTTGGAGTTGTTTTAGAGGATCATAAACCTAAACATATGTGAATGGTGAATGAAAAAAAAATAATAATGAATAAACTAACCTCATATCCTTTTTCAACCTACTATTTGTATAGTATCCCAAATGCACACCTACAATTATCATGGTGATGTGAAATGTTTTGTGAGATAGGTGAGCTCAAAGTGACCTTATGGTTGGTATCATATTCATAGATCAATAAAAAATGATAATTGAATATCATGGTTGATATAATAAAAAATTTAAAGGGTAATATGTGATGTAAAATTGGCCTATATAGATAAATGTTGACCTATAAGCCCCAGCCTATAGGTCCTCCTTTTGATCAAACCTATATCAAATCAAGGTTATCTAAAAGTGCAACACAATAAATTAATGAGTTGTGATAATGGAATGATCACAATTAATAATAATCCCCTAAATTAAATTAAAACAAAATTAAATTCACTCCTTGAAGGTCCATGCCTATAGTCAAATAGGCATCTACAGCCAGCTCATGAGGTATATGGCTAAGAGAGCAAAACTCAATCTTGCCAAGATTGGAGGAGAGCCTATGATGTTTATATCATAAATATAGGTTCAAATTATTAAATAATATAAATAAATTTTAATTCTATGAATAATATTATCCAATTAGGCTATACACAAGATCATTCTTGAAATGCCTACATACAGTCAACTCATGTAGAAACGTTTTGTAGGAGTTTGTGATTTTGAAGCATCTACAGGTCTAATAAAAAATTAAAATTTGGTAAAAATATTATCCATGAATATTTTAGGCTTTATATGGTATATTATAGGTCACTATAATTTTTTAAGCACTCACTGTTTTGTCATAGACCTCATATAGTCCGTTGACAGTCATAATTGAGACTATGAAGCCTATTTGAGGTTCAATGAGTTGATAGAGGTTTTTTAAATCCATGTAAGGTTTTGAGGAAAAAATAAGGTAATTATAGTTTCCTTATATGATCTTTGGAATTTATCATACTTAGGTTTTTAAGTTAAGTTCCCTTGAGGGCAAGTTTAAGAAGAGAAAGCTAGACAGGCCTATGTACTAATGGTGGCATCCATGAGAGTTAAATGGTATTTGAATATAATATTAATATTTTAGTAACATAAAATTAAACTGAGAGTTTAAATTAAGAATATTTTGTAAGGATAATTCTCATGATTAACAAGATAGATCACCAAATTAGGCCATTAAGGGTTTACAAGCTATGATTTCAAGAAACCCTAAGGTGGAAACATAAGGAGTTTTGAGAAATTTGAATAAATTTATAATGTTGGATCATGTAATAAAGATTTAATATTATTATTTTTTACTCTATACTCACCTACAATTCACTCAGACCTACAAAAATCATATTAAGCCTAAAAGTTAGTTTTAGGCCTAGAAGGCCTATATCACATTAAGGCACCTTCAGACCTTCCAATGCAAGATGAATTATTAAGATAATGTGAGATTATGATTAATTTACCATGAATATTATTTAAATAAGGTAAATATAATGAAATTTCATGTTTTAGTCTAAGGTGCTAATTTGAACTATGCAGTCTACACACTCATTTGAACCCTCTTTTTAAATGATCATATATTTCACCCTATATAGAATTGGTCCAAATTATTTTAGTATGATTTGAGTAACCATATTTAAATTAAATAAATTAAGTATTTAGGTTGGTTTAGGTTTTTAGGTTTATGATATGTTTCTGAGACTATAAGGAGGTCTAGAATGCATGCAAAAACCCCACAAGCAAACTTATTTACATACATATCTTTGCACACATTATGCATGGGAACCCAATATTATGAAAGTTTAAGGGATATATGTAATAAATATAAATATAAATAATTTCTATTTTTGAGGTTATTACCTTATGAATTATCTATAAGAAGGTAAGTCGCTCTAAGTTACCAAAGAGCATGTTTTGATCAATTTTGCGTTTTTGAGATCATAAGCTCATGAAATAAATTTTAATAACTTTTAAACCATATAAATAATGTAAGGTACTCTCTAAATCTCATTTTTAACCTTTTTTTAAGAATAATTTGGCATGTGTTAGTGTTTAGGAGGCCCAAATGGCCTAAAAATGCCCATTTTAATAAGTCTTCAAAGGATGAAATGGTATAAATGAATGGAGGAAGCCTAATAGGACCTTAATCACCATTATATTTCACTATTATTCCTTACCATGGGTTTTTATGGTGTTTTTATTAGCTCAAAGGCAAAAAATCAAAGTTTTCTAATGATTTGTGAGTGGTTGTAGGTTTAATGGAGATTTCTAGCATTATTAATAGTCTTGAAGGTGGAATAAAACTTCATTTTATTCCTCAAGTAATTATATGGATACCTTAAATCCTTATATAGGGCCAAAAGTGGCTCTCATGGTGACAAATGGCCTTGAAATCAAGTTCTAGGATAACTAGTTGAAGATGACTTGACATTGAAGACGTCCATTAATTGAGTCCAAGGGATTTACAAGTTCCATGGTGAATTTTATAGGCTGGAGGAGTAAATATTATTTGGGAAAAAATAATAAAGCACAAAAAAATTTAACCTTCAAAGTCAGTGCATGCATCAAATGTCATAATGATTAGCCATGTTTCCAAGTAGCTTCTAGAAGCCAAGTGGATTTGGAGCATATAAGTCAAGTGGAGGATTTTTGGGGAGTTGAGGAGAAAATTAGAGAATTTAATGAATTTTATAAATGTTTGGATAATTTTCTCAAGTTAGTGGAGCATGATGTCATATTCCTCAAATAAATTTTGTCCTGTAGTGCCTTTTTAGACCAATGGGAGAGCTTGAAGACCTTCTTGACCTTGGAGTGTTAATTTTATAAGTGAGGTTAGTGCCTAATTGGTTTGAATTTGTTTGACACTCATCTACCTCTTTGTATTCTTTTATGGATCTCCATGGAGGGTTATTAAATGGTATTTATTGATTTTTGAAAGCTTTCTTCTCTCTCCTTTCCCTTTTCACCTATATATCCATTTTCTTCTCCATTGTAAATACATGCTCCTCATTTTCATATTATGTATCCCTACCCATTATGTAAGAAACAACCTTGAAATGAATAATATTATCCATTTTACCTATCTCTTTGTTTACACTTTGTGTTTTAGTTATTATGTGCATGATTGCCTTGTGAAGGATCCTTCTTCCATAATGATTGTCCTCTCTCTCTTATCTTTTTGTAGGTATTTCAAGGTGTTTACATGTCAAAAATTATGTTCTTTTTATCATTAATGAAGGTATAATGTGAATTTTGATACTCCATGTTTCATCTCTCGTCTAGTGAGCCTAGTTTAAAAATATTGATGAAAAATGACCAGTTTGAGAGATTATGTAAGGGTTGTATTTGAACTACCTTAGTGTCATTTTCATGTAATTTGGAGTATTTTTAAATTTGTTGTATCAAAATTTGTATGATTTTAGTTATCCCATGCATCCCTTTTACCTTTTTCCAAGTCAAAACTAGTGGTTTAGGTGATCTACCAAGAGGAACTGACCTTCTTTGGAGGTTTAAACCCATCACAGGATACCCATAACCTAGGGTTGATCCCATTTTGTAGCCAATAATGAGAGAGCATAAAGAAACCTTTCATAAGGTACAATTATAGAATACATATATATATATATATATATGTGTGTGTGTGTGTGTGTGTGTGTGTGTGTGTGTGTGTGTGGTTAAATGCATGGTGTGTCATCAAAATAAGGGTGAAATAATTAATACATAAGGTTGTTGGGCCCAACACTCCCCATTCTAATTTTTTAACAAATTGGGACCCTCTTGATTCAACATTAATACTTCCTTCTATTATTGATCAGTTACATGGTTGCTAATGAGAACTTGAATTTGCTTAAGTCTATAGAGTCAATCATTTCAAATCATACAACCTAGAGTGACCTTAAAATCCCCTCTGGGAGTATATGGCTGAGAATTGTGCAACTAGTGAAGCCTTTCAGAACATTTCAAAATATAACCTTAACAAAATGTCTAAACTTATATAACATCTTAATTTGGGAACTTAGCGTATTTTCAATATTATGATCTTTATTCTATGTTGCTTAAGTATATGATATGAGTTTGAAATTTTTGATAATCAATGAGATTTAGTTCACAAGTCTAGTGTATCCCTTTAAGTGTTTTACTTCACTAATTTTATACCTTAAGTGGAAAATACATGCTTTCATTTATATACTAAGTCAATTCTCTTGTTTTTTTAGACTAACTTTGGGATCAAATTTTCTCTAAAGTGTTTCATGCTTTAGTCCATAGGTATAAAATTATTGAGAATTCAATTTTATTCATCAAAACACTTGGATATTGTGTTTCATTTTTATAATTTGTAGGTTCTTTAGATCTTGCCACATGACATAATATTAGGGACTTGGTGATCCAAGATGTAGTCAGTAATGTAATAGCCATATGCTTATGAGTAATTAGAACTATGCCATGTTGTATAATCCAAGTGACTCAAGTGCCCAAGGACCAAGTGATTACATTAATATCCTTATGATTTTGAGTCATTAGAATGATGCCACATGGCATCATCCTAGTGACCTAGGTGCCTAGAGGCTAAAGTACACCATCGAAGGCCCTGAGGCCCTAGGTGGATAGGATCAGGCCATGTGACATGATTATTTGATCCCAAAGCTTATTTTCCTTTTACCCTCAAGTTATCAATGTTTCTCTTTCACACGTGACTATCTTCTATAGCTCATAGTGATCCTAACCCATTTGAAAAGGGTTTTCATCACTTAGTTAATTTTTAAAAAAGTTTGCCCATGGGTGATGTCAATAGAGGAACTTGTTCCACCAGTGTTAGGTAAGTGAAATAGTAGAATTAAACCACATGTCATGATAATGATGACATGCTAGCCTAGGGGTGATGTCATTAACATAAATTTTATGGCCAACGCTAGACAAGTAGAATAGTGGGATTATGCCATGTGTCATGATCCCAACAACCCTTTATCTTGGTGGTGATGTCATTAGAATAAATTATTGAATAGTGTTAAGAATGTGAAGCATTGGGATTATGCCACTTGGTAAGATCCTAGTGACTCATTGTATTTTTGGTGATTTCAACACATTTCACTTTGGTTGGATAAACCTAGGATCTTGAGGGGAAGCTGACATGACTAAGTTGGACCCAAGAGGATGCAAATAGGTTCTAAGTGACACAAAGGATGATAAGAGGACATGTAGACCTAATGAAATTTTCAAAGTGTAAGATTAATTTTAATATCTCATTTAAACATAAAAATGGTCATGGTATAATAAAGTGGTAAAATGATCAGTCATGCTGACTTTGAAGAGCCTGATTAACCAAAGAAGGATGCATGGAGTAAGTTGGTCACTTTTGAGCCTAAAGATTCACCCAAATGGGTTGAATGGCCAAAAATTTAAAACTACTTGGAAAAAGGGGATAATTGGAAGGTTTTTTAGTTAAAAAGGTGTCGTGGACTTGGAAAAAAGACAAAATGAGATTTGAACTCCTTTTGAAGATAAATTGAATATTCTAAGAGAATGCAGTTATGATTTCTTGGATTGACAATCATGCCATGAGTTAGGAACCTTATGCTACTTGGATTAAAATCCCATTATATTCTACATATAAGGATCCTCACATTATAAAAAAATTATGATTGACCTAGTCCACTCTCCTATTGCTTCATTTCATTTTGTAATTATTTGCCTAGAGGGCATGTTAAAATACTATTATAATAACATTGAAGTAGATACTAGTTCAATTCAAAATTAATGTTATTCATTAGTAATTCTCTTCATTTCTTGATTAATGTTAAGAATAAATTGTCATGTTTCTTTACTAGTGAATATATAGTTAGATTGTGTAATAAATATTCTAATTGGTTATGTATTTTTGTTTTGTTTAACTTGAAGTTATGTCAATCTATTGTGTGAAGTAGTTGTAGGCCTTTCATATTCTTTAATTTAATACAATTTTGGGGTGATATTTTCATTTAATTACCTATAATATTCCCATTGGATTAATTTGGTTTGTGTTATAGCTAGACTTAGTACACAATGGTATAATTGTGATCAATCATGATTTTGACTCACATCATTAACAATCTAGTTTAGTAAAGGAACTACTTACTTTCTTGCCATAATTTCCCTTTCCTTTGTTTGTGTGATGAAAATATGAACGTGGATTAAAAGGACCTAATAAAAACATCAATGATATACTTTAGGAAATATGGTGCATAATTAAACTTTTGATGGTTAATTATCATTATTCACCCATCTAATGATTGGAAAGTTCTTAGATCTTGAGTTTAGCCAAATAAATATTAAAAATGAGGGGGAAATCATCCCATGTTTTTTTACCTCCCTTTGTCTTCCCAAATAAGCTAATCCAATAGTTTCCCTTGGATGGGTCACAAATTGAGGACAAACAAAAAATGGCACTAGAAGGAGGGCCTCTTTTTGTCTAGTTTCAAACTCCTGATGCCTTGTGTTACATTGATTTATTATCTAATATAAGATTATAAATTATCTATATTTAATATTCTATGGTTTAATAATGATTTAAATATTTCTAACTCATATTTGATATCCTTAATAATTTTGAACCTATTGAACAAGTCACTAGATCCTAAGCCATCAAGGGTAGATTGATTGTATCCCCATTATAAGTATTTAGGAGAGTGTGAAATAATATGGGGAGAACTTATACAACCATACCATCTCATCCTCTCAATATACTAATAATATACCTCCACCCATTGTTGTACCTATGTCTTAGTTAGTAGGGTTAGCAATCAATGTCCTAGGAGATCTATATGATTACCTAAGAACCCCAAGAGGTACTTACTAAATTTCTAAATTTCACACTAACAAGATGTTTTTTAGGCCTAAATTCAAGGATATGGTAACATGAGAATATCCCAAGGCTATGGGTGACGTATGGATTGGCTAGACCTCTAGATTATGGGGTTAGCTCCCATAGTTTTTTTATTTGGCTCGATTCACTAAGACCTACTATTTTTGGGGTGAAAAGGGATATATATTTCATAAAATAAACATAATCTAAAAGTGGTGATGCACCAATATACCTTATCAATTCTATTTTAAATTAAAAAAAACTAATGAATATAATTGAATCACTATCTTTAATGGCTTATAATAAATAACATTTCATATAGAGGTTAGTTTGGATGACTATAGCATGAGGGTAATGAAATAAAGTATTGGTTCAAAGAACTTAAAATCAAAATTCAACTTTACACTTTTCCATTACCATCATAACAATCTAGATGATCTACATAGAAAACCTATTAGCATCTAGGGAAGGCTTGGACATGTAAAAGGAGAAATTTCACCACTTGTGCATATCAAAATAAACATATACACACTAAAATATAAACATGAATACTATTAAACATTTAATTAATAGTCCATGAGGTTTTAAAATTACAAATCTAGGTAGTGTTTCCTCATACCCAGGGGAGGGATACAAATGAAGGCCTTAACACTTGAATAAATAAAAGAATGAAAATGGAAAAGAGAGGGAAAATGAAATGGAGTTGAGAGGTATATGTTTCAAATGACCATATAACACTCATAAAATAATTACATTAAACATAATATCCCTCATAAGTCCCTCTCCATGTGTTGCTCTCTTGATTGACAATCTTCAATAGGACCTTAGGCATTGAGGTGGAGTAGTGGAGTTTGAGTTAGACCTGGTTGACCCTATAAAATAAAATTAAAATGATTAAAATGTTAAAGTAACTCTCTCTCTCTCTCTCAATGGTGTGAATTATATGTAATTAGGCCTCTATGAGGTGTTAAGCATCCCATCACCCTCTATGCATGTTGAATAGTCTTTAAACTGCCTCCTCCTCCATTATGAATATGAAGTTAAATAATTAATATTAATTATGTTAGTTATAATATGATAATGGGGCTTTTAATTAAAGTCATATCAGCCCCTCTACTACATATTTCATCTCCTCTTGTTGACCAGGTAGGCCTACTAGGCCACTAGGCCTAGTTACTTGACTATATGTGCCTGGTGGCCAATAAAACCTATATGAGACATTAGGAACATGTGAATAAGTAATATTAAGGTATAAATAAATGTCCAATACCATTAAATAGGTTTTTTTAAGGAAATATACACCTATAATTTTGCCAAATTGGGTGACTAGGTCACTTTTTCTAAGCATCTATAGACTAGCTATTTGGTATGGACTTACATATGAATTTACAAGTATATTTTATGATATTTAATTATTTTATAATGTGAAATAACTTATATATCACCTTATTTAATGATTTTAAACTCTATAAACAACTCTATACCTATATTTATATCCAATTCATTGTAAAAGTACCATTTATGATAGGTCTGCATAATAGTCTGTATAACTTAATACCATGATCAGGGTTTCCTCTAAGTTTACTAGGTGATCCAAGTGTTTAATAGGGAAAATATCTCAAATTTTCCTAATTTAGGTCTATCTTATTGTTTAGGTAGGGTTTTAGAGGTCCACCATATTAATTATGGTTCATACAATACCAACCTCTAAACCAAAATCTCTTTTCATGAATCTCTATTAAATTAAAACCTTCATCTTTACCAAATGTATTAGAGTCCCATAAAATTTTTGTGTGGAGATATTAGTGTTGGAAGGTGTGCCTCAACCTCTTTGTTAGTCATTTTGAGGAAGTTTACTTCTTATCATTCATTCATAAAAGTGGGCCCATCAACCCCACTCATTTATTAATTTTTAGTCCATTGGGGTTCCCAAATCCCCCTAAGATAATTTTCCTTGAGTCCCTCTATGATGGAAGATATGAACACTTGAATGTGTAGCTCAAGATGACTGCTTGAGATTGTGGGGTTTGAGATGGTGCTAAGGCAGAGTTTGACCTTTTATTTTCATTCTCTTCCTTAAAATATCCTTGTCTAGACCTAATTAATCATTACTAATCCTTTCATGGTCTTTAGTTTTTTTGGGAGGTATGAGTATGCCCTAATGTGGTGGTGGGGTTTGAGGCATAATCATGGCTTTTAGGCCTAAAGGCCTAGATTACCCTTTAGGCCTTGAGTCATTTTTAGATAATTAGTGATGGTTTAAATGTCATAATATCATATCTCCCATTTGGATACCATTATCTATACTTTACTTTAGATGCTTCAACTCTAACTCTTTTATGGTTCCTCCTACCTTCTTTTTCTACCCAATGACCTTGCCTACTTGTTTGGTTGTATGTCTCAATTAGATTTATCTACTTTATCAAGGATTATTTGCAATTAAAAGGACTAAGTCATGGAAATGTGGATTTATATACTTGTAAATAAGGATAAGACTTCCTTACCCTTATCTCTCTCCATCACCATGTAAGGTTTTGGGCATGTTCATCTTCTTATCTAGGAATCATACATATAGGTGGTCTTTTTAGGTCTGCTTAAGATATCAATATAGATAACCCCCTTTATGGTACTTTGAATAATTAATTTTATGTAACATAATGCAAGGAGGGTTCCTTTACTATCATAAAAAATCTAAAATCTCTCAGTAGATTTCTCACTCAGTCATCTTATTTTCTCATGATTGCATGTATATAGGTCTATGTGTATGACTTTTCCTCATACTAAGACCTTAGGCAACCTACTAAACATTATTATATATTTTATTGTCATTTGAGTTATTCTAATAGATTTTATGGAATATTCATGATTTCATTATTATCAATAAATTTTCTCAACATTCCACCAAATAGCATCCTACTCACATGCCCTCAACTGACTGCATACATTGTGTTTGGGTCTCTTGTCTATATGTTACCACTTGAAGAGTAGATTTTGATGCTATATTATCCCTATGGGTGATCTTAACAAGTTGGTGTCATTTTTATACTATTATTTATAGCTTATTGAGACTCCTTGACCTCATCATTCTCTCTATGTTCTCAAGGCCTCATTAAAACAATTATTCATCTGATTGATCTACCTAAAGCTTGTAAGTACATAAATGAGGGTTTAATTTTGAAGGTTTGAGTCTGAGACTATTATATATCATAAGGAATTGATGGGAGAGTGATGAAAACACCATATAACATAAATATAAAATGGGTCAATTGCATCTTATACTTACCTTGATGCTTCCCCATAGACATTATCCAAGACCCCTATTCATACTTAGAAAAATATTCCATTACACACATAGTAGTCACATGAGAGTAGGTCTAAAAGGTTTTTTTATATTGGTGGTGGATTATTTAAGTGCTTGTGTAAGGTAGAGTAGGATTGACAAACTTTAAGGGACTTATCAAATAACTTGAAAAATCGTCAACACTTCCATCATATGCATCAAAGATTCTACAAAAATAAAAACTCAATCTATAGTCTACAAATGGAGGAAACATGAATATTTTATTTCTCCCACACCATCACATGTGTGAACCAAGGGTGGAGAGTTAGTTTTATATATATATATATATATATATATATATATATATATATATATATATATATATATATATATATATATATATATATATATATATACACACACCTTTATAACCTATGTAACACAAATAAAGCATTAATTCTATAAAACATTCCAAAGATGTACCAAAATTGATGCCACTTTAACATTTTGCATAGATGAAGGACCCATTTGAGTACCCATATTTTTAAAATTTGTTCATAAATTATAAGGCATGGATTTGTATAAAATTACATGAATAATAAGGTCAATATACCCCTTCCTCTCCCCAAATTTTAGGTCTTTATATTTTCTCTCATGTATATAATGAATGAAAACTTTAAAGCTTGTCTAGACTACCAAGGAGGTCGGTTAGAGAGAAAGAAATTGTTTTGGGCTTATTTTGAATCTTTTTCACCTAAAATTACTATAATACATTGTACATGAGTCAGTTTTTAATATATGACCCCCCTATATATGGACCTGATCATACATATCTATACAACCAATAGAATCACCTATAAATACCTTCTTTTCCTACATTTTTCCATGTTTCTAACCTTGGAATGTCATTTGAGGGTAGAGGGAGGGAAAACATAAGTTAAAAAATCATTTGAAAATAAGAGGTACATTATGGGGAGTTGAATAGACATATTTTTCCCATATGTGGGACCCATTTGATGAGTGGGGAGTGAAATTAAATCCCAAAATACACATAATGGATATGAAACCTACTAGTATGAACATAAGATGATATTGAGACGTCTTAAGACCTTTATAAAAAATTAAACACTTGAAATATTACCCTTTCAACATATTTTATGGTGAATTTTACCAATATGAGGTGTTTGAAGGGTGATTTATGACTTTAGGGGGATTATGAAGGCTTAAAATTGTTTAAATGATCAAACCATGAACAATGATATTAAATGCATCATAGACCTTCATTCTATGAATTTGAACAAGGTTTTAAATCCCTACATATTGACAACAAAGGCCTCTCTTTTTGAAATGGCTTAGATAGGCCTAAAACTATAAGGATTAGAAACCTTAATCTTGTCAAACTATCTTAATTTATACTAGGAGACCTTAATCTTGATAAACACTATTTAGACCACCATCAAGGTTTTAAAAGGACAATGACAATTATTACATTCACTCAATGACCACCATAATCACCTAATACATCATTTTATTATTGGAACACAACTATATACTAAGAGGGGGGTGAATAAATATATTGATTAACTTAGTCCTTTTCAAAACATTTTAATGCATATTGAAAACTATATGTAGAGATTAGAAACACACAAATAGACACGACAAAATATTTACTATGAAAAACCCAATATGGGAAAAACCATGATGAGAATAGCTTCTAAAATCTACCATTCTAATCCAGCCTAATAATAAGGAAGCTCACTAATTACAATATTTAATGGAACCAACCCTAAGGAGACACCAATCCCTTGATTTAAGATCTTCGACTCTAAAGAAGCACCCACTTCCTAATATGAGCACCAACGTAGCTTGTCTGATGGAACCAATCATATTTATTATGGAGCTACAAATCCAAATTACAATGTTGATTCATAATGTAATCTAGTCCTCTATTCTCTATTATAGGTCTAGTCTATAACTACTAATGCTCTGCACTTCATCTCTCTTCTCTTCTCTTCTTTTCCCCTTTAGTTCTATGTCTCTATATTTTCCTATTTGACACTATTAAATAATTCTAATAGTGTTTCCCTGTATCCTTAATATCTATATATAAGTAATCGATCTAGGATTCCATACATTCTTTATGTTCACACATGTTTACAAACACATTAGGATCTATTCTAGACTTAGTACATTATCACTTGAACTATAATTTTCCTAATTCCTAAACTCATGCACCACCATCATGATTCTTAGTCTCATTACTATTTATAGCATTTTACTAAACTCTAGTTTTGATGCACATGCACATTTACATAGATATGATTGATTGCAGTAATCAAATTCATTTTTTGTGTCATGAATCATGGTTTACTTTCATGTTCCTACATATAACCTTTAAACTGATTATATATTTAAATATCAATAATTGATCTTAAGTTTGGTACCATGATCTTATGGTCTTTATTCAAATGGCTCAACTTTAAAATGCATCCATTAAATTGATCTCTTATAAGATCATGCTCTTCTTTGGATCCTTGTATGTTTATAAAATTTAACTATTTAACTTTAAAATTCATCCATTGATCTTCCTGATCTAAGCTTCCATGTGCAATTGGACATTCAAACTAGCATGATCTTTACTTTTGTCTTGATGTTAAACATCAGACTCTCTAACCCATTTCATTGCTTCCTAAGTTTTTGGATCACTTACACTCTATATATATATTTAGAACTGATTAGTCTTTTACTTGCCACTATGTTGATAAAACTCAAGAACTTTATCCCATTAGGTTCACTTGCTCCATTGGATCTCCTTTTCATGATCATCTACTCACCATCATATCTTCTGATAAGCTCAATATTTATCTTTGCTTTACTCTTGAGAATGTGACACTTGGCATTAGTGTATGTATTTTTCACATTCCTATTAGTTACCACTATTGATACACTTGGAATTGTCGTATTTCTCATTGACCTTTTAACTTTAAACTGTTTTATAGATTTACCATGCAAGCTCCATGATTATGAAACTTATCACTAGAATGTTTACGTGGATGTGTCTTTGAAAATTTGATTTTAATACACTTCATTAGATATTTTTCATATGATTAAGTGTTAGTTGTTGATCAAGCTAGGACAAATATAATTTATAATAATTAAGATATATTAAGTCTTGATCACTACTTCAAGCTGGTAATTGTTACATCAAAGGGGTCAGTTTTACAACAATGATAAGGGATTAAGATATAACTTAAGCTATAGGGCCTAGGATATATCTATTCAAAATATAAATATAAATTTATTTTGATGCCATGACATAAAACCTTAGGTTTTAACTGAGAAACCCTATAATATTTGAGAGAAAAGATAATTCAATTTTGGTATCATCACTCTTCATCTTAACCTATAGACCATATATCAAAATGCTCATGAAAAACCCATAATAGATCTTCTATATTTTTTCTTTGAAAATGTCAAAAAATGGTCTTTTTAAAAGAATGAAAACTTCTTAGGACTTTGTGCACATTTTACTATGGGAATAATTTCAATATGCCTAGAAGGCTAACTTTGCACCTACATAACTCTTTTTTCACTTAATCACATGACCTACAATTTGGTGCATAAGATATTCTTATATATGATATTCCATCCATATAATCATCTACTCTAGAAGCCTTTATATGTGAAAGATATGGCATCATCAAAGTGCCTACTTAGTTTTATCTTGCAACATGTAAATTTGACTAAGTATTGAAAAACACTATCAAAATACCTAGGAGCCCAACTTTGCTCAAGCATATCTTTTGTGGCACTATGTCACATGACCTAATATTTAGTGCATTATAATTAGGTAAAAAAATGAACAAACCCATATGATTATTTTATTTGGGTACCTCCATATGTGTGAATGATTACCTCATCAATATGCTTACTTAGATCTGATGAAACCTTTTGCAAACTTGGCTAAGTATAGAAACTTAGTGATTTTTGTCTGAGTAGCCAAATTTTTTGGCCCATATCTTCTACCGTGCTTAATCACATGAATTCAAAAATGGTGCATAATAAATAAGGACTAATTTGATCATAACCATATGACCATCTCCACCAGACTCATCCACACATGGTAATGGTGATGTCAGCAAAATTACCTTCTCAGATTTTCCTATCATAGTCCTAGAATGTCTAGATGATCAATATAAAGAACCAAATGAATTCCACTCATGCACACAGGCACTCCAATTATCCTTGAGCTTTGATAGGATCCATTACATATCCTCTAATAATAATACTCAATCCTAAAAATCAATTACATTCTCACAATGTCACTTTTGACATCAACAACAATCATATTTCCAATAATCTCCCCCTCTGTTGTTGATGGAAAAATAAATGCTCTGATATTCTAATATTATTGTCCTTCTTTGGTATTGTTTGAATTATATTATTATTAGTATTAAATAAATATTTTCATACCAAACTTGTTCCCCCTTAGGCAATGGCACATTTGCCTAATACTAAACTTGGACACTTGCTATACTTCTTTGACATTTGTTCTTTTCATCCAAACTTTTGTAGAGAGCATTTACTCTTTTTATCCCCCTTTGACATCAATGGAAAAGGGAATATTTCTAACTATGTTTTAAAATGTTTCTCCCCCTTTATTATATAAAAGAGTTTTTCCAAGAATCTACAAATATCAATTTTTTAGAAATTTACAAAAGTATGCATACCGGAGTTACCTTTTCTCTCTTCTTCAAGGGATTAAAAAAGATTATATGAGACTCTCCCTAGACTCATTCACTGTCACTAAGACCTAGTGATGTGATGTAGGAGAAACCACTCCCAAATTCTATCCCAGATACTCAAATTATTCCTTGTGAAGAGGTTTGATGAATATATCTACAATTTGATCTTGAGTTGGCATATACTCCATTGTGACCTCTTGATCTGCAACCCTCTCTCTTAAGAAGTGATAGTTGATTGATATGTGTTATATTATAGAATTAATCATTGGATTCTTTGATATATTAATATCACTTGAACTATCATAAAGAATAGAGATAAGTGACTTGAAATCTATCTTGACGTCTTTGAGTGTTTGCTTCATCCATAAGACTTGAGCGAAACATGCCACTATTGCTATGTACTCTAATTTTGTTGTAGAAAGAGTAATTAACTCTTGATTTTCTCTCAACCATGAAATAAGTCTATTTCAAATGAAAAATACACCACCACTAGTGATTATTCTATCATCCACACTTCCTACCCAATCAACATCTGTATAAGATTTCAAAGTGAAATCTTCACTTGTAGGATACCACAAGCCATAACCAATTTTTCTCTTGATGTATCTAAAGATCATTTTTACTTATTTGACATGTGAATATTTAGGACCAACTTAAAATATTGAAACCATGCACACTATTTACATGATATTAGGTCTTGATGCAGTTAGGTATATCAAGTTACCTATCATTGATCTATACATAATCTGAATTACATCAAGGGACTTATCCTCTTTGCTCAACTTGTATCTAGTTATCATGGGGTACTAATGGTTTTACTATCTCCCATTCCAAATTTCTTGATAATTTAATTTTCATACTTGGTTTGGGATATAAATATCCATTGATTAGATTTTGTTATTTATACACCAAGAAGGAAATAAAGTTCTCCTAGCATAAACATCTCAAACTCACTTTGCATTTGTGTAGCACATTATTTGCACATTTTGTTGTTTTTACCACCAAATATGATGTTATATACATAAAAAAAAACAATAAACATATGCTCACCTTCTTATTTGAAGCACAAATTACTATCTACACATCCTTTGTTAAAACCTTATTGTTGTAGGTACTGGTCCAATATTAAATACCATTCTCTAGGTGCTTATTTTAGACAATACATGTCTTTCTCTAGTCTATATACATAATATTATTGTTATAACAATACAAAACCTTCATGTTGTTCTATATAGACTTCCTCTTCTAGGTTCTCATTCAAGAAAGCTAACTTAACATCTATTTGATAGACTTTGAATTTATTATAAACAAATAATGCTATAAATATTCTTATGGTTTCCAATCTAGAAAATAGAGCAAATGTTTTCTCAAAATATATGCCCTTAACTTGTGAATATCCATTGCACACCAATATTACCTTATTTATTATAAAATCTCCATCCTCATTGAGCTTATTTCTATGGACTCATTTTGTACCTATCACATTCTTGTTTGAATGTCTTAGAACTAATTATCAAGTTTTATTTTTTTCAATTTGGGTCACTTCTTATTCCATGGATTTTAGCCAATTCTCATCCTTGATGGCTTTAACATAGATCTTGGGATCAACTTTAGACATTATAGCAAAAATTACTTGCTCATTCTTCATTGTAGCTCTTCTCCTTATCTAAAATCCTTCATTTTTATTGCCAATGATCTCCTATGTAGGATGATACTTTTGAATAAATATTAGAGGTGTCTTTTCATTCATTTCCTCAACCTCTTCATTATCTACTAATTATTCAAGATCTAATACTTCAATACTAATTTATTTGTTAGGTTCAACATGTTTTAATCCTTCCTCAACCTTGACATGGATGCTCTCTACAATCTTGTGTAACCTTTTATTATAACATATATAGGCTTTGCTTTGAGTGAAATAACCAAGAAATATTCCTTCATCATAACTTGACTCAAAGATTACTAATTTATCCTCCTTTTTCTTGATATATCATTTTCTTGAAAATACTTTGAATTAATTAAGAGGCATCTTTCCATACCATAGCTCATAGGGAGTTTTATCACTATTTACCCTCACTTGAACTCTATTCAAAATGTATATTGCTATTTCGACACTTCTCTCTAGTATCCATTAGGTAACTTGGCCTCTTTTAGAATTGTTCTAGCCATCTCTTTGATTGTCCCATTCTTTCTCTCAATAACTCCATTATATTGTGGAGTCCTTTCCAAAGAGTAATGCCTTTTGATACCATGCTTCTCATAGTATTATATGAAATCATTTGAGGTGAATTCTCCACCTTTATTAGATCTTAAGGATTTGATTTTCCATCCAATCTTATTCTCCACCATGGCTTTAAAGATATTGAATCTCTCAAATGCTTAAGACTTATCCTTCAAAAAGGTTACCCATGTCATTCTTAAGTAATCATATATATAAAAAAATGAAGTATATATCTCCTTTAGATCATCTTGTCTTTGTAGGGCCACAGAGATCAGTATGAACTAATTATAGAGGCTTTGTAGTTACATACTCCTTTGTTTAAATTCTAACCCTTATCTATTTGCCTAGTTGACATTACTTGCAAGTAGTGTCTACAAGTTTGTTTATCTTGGGCATGTGTCTGACACACTTATTTATGCTTAATTTGAATAGGTTATCAAAGTTAAAATGACCCATTATTCTATGTCATAACCAACTCTCATCAATCTTTCTTATCAGGAAACTATTACCATTCAATTCAATAAGATTATAGATATTGCTTTTAATTATTTTCAATTTTACAATTAATCTTCTAGATCTTTTTAAATTTTAGGCTTATGCATTAAATGTGACCTTATATCCATTATCACACATTTGACTGACACTTAGCAGATTATGCTTCAATCCTTCAACATAAAAGACATCATGTGTAGGTAGTTTTCCATCTATGTATAAGGTTCCTTTACCTTTAATATTTATTTTAGTGTTGTCTCCCAAGATGATAAATCCTTCCTTACATATGTGTAATTTGTTGAATTTGATCTTATCACTAGTCATATGTCTTGAGAAACCATTGTATATCACCCATAAATTCTGATCCTTAGCATGGACTGCAATTTAAGTAATCATAGATTGATCTTTTGTTTTCTACACTTCTTTGGGTTTCTTATATGGATTCTTTTTCTACTTCTGAAAGACTTGTGAAACTTTTCTCACACTGGGAGGCATGCTTTTCTTTACACTATGTATTTTTTATCTTACAAATATAGTTCTACATTTTTTAGCTATGTGACCAAAACTATTGCAATTAAAGAATATTAAATTTGTATCTAACAAAAGAGAAAATGAATTTATACTTCAATTTTTTTCCTCCTTTTAGGTAAAACTCTAGAATGAATATCCCTATGACCAAATTGATTATAGGTACAAAAATAACCATATAAAGATGAGGAATACTTGGTCATAGCATTTATTTAAGCAACATGAGGAGCTATTCTAAAATCTGGCTTCTTAAAGTCTCTCACTTTTGTGTATCTATTTATATCAACTACCTTTGTATTCTTCTTCTCTACAACCTTATTTTTAGGTTCATCTTTCTTCACATTAGCTATGTTTGAGTTTATCTTTGTATCCTTGCAATATTTATCTTTCTTTACTCTAGATTCTCCTTCTGCTTTGAAGTTGTATTATAGGTTAGTGTATACACATAATATTTGTAAATTTTATCAATTACTAATGCTTTACATATTTTAGGAACCCATTGAGACTCAATCTCTCTGAGTGCACATCTTAAGGGGTGCACTAGGAAAGGGGTGGGCATAGCTTTGGTGAATCACATGAGTTTTATCCCTTTTTACCATATTATTACCAGTCTAACGAGCTCTTGAAACATTTCCCTAAGTTGTTTCTCCACCCTTGAATAGTATTTTAGTCTTTTTCCTCTTTCTATCCTTCATTTCATTTTTTGGCACCCTATTAACCTATTCAATATATTAGGTTGACCTGGTTGACCTAATAGAATTTTTGGACATTTTAGCTCCTTTGGTTTGATAGCCTCCCATCCGACCTAGCACAGACCTAGTGAGTTAGCCAAAACACATGCTAGGTCAACTGAGTCAACCTAACATAGGTGATGTTCTTAAATAATTTTGGGGTAAGATACTCTTATAAATGTAAGGTTATTTTGGTCATTATTAAGATATATAATTAAGAGTTATTATTCGTTAGCACTTCTTCAAAAGATGCTCTTACACCATTATACTTGAGGAGACTTAGCTTAGGTTTATTATTTTGGTGAATATAGTCTTGTGGATAGGTCTTAGATGCTTTAGCCTAAACAAGTGATATTTAAGAACCACAAAAACCTCTTACAAAACCCCTTTGGACAAGGGAGAGATTAAGTCTTAACAGGTTCACATTCAAGTAAGTATATTCTAACTTTGTTCTCTTCTATTTTATATATAGGAAGTAGCATAAGTGTTGTATTGAATAATATTACTCTTAATATTCCATGTATTAGGGTGTTACTCATAATTACTTTATTTGAAGTTCCCTATACATGTTTTGATTGATTTGCTTTACTAACCCTGACTTTATGCCATAAGATTTGGTGTACACTAGATTAGATTTACTTTTATTATTATTATATTAGTGAAATATTAAATCATATGAATATTTTAGGTGTTCTATGCCATTGTGTTAGACTATAGGCTCTAGAACCCTATCTTGTATGGTGTGTTGTGACAAGTGATCCCCTAATTGGGTCTATTAGATCCTCACATTGGTCATGTTCCCACTTAATAATTGTATACCCCTAATAAGAAGTGTAGGTGTGTTTTATCTCATCCAATCTAGGATTGATTTATGGACATGATGCATTTCTAATTACATAAATTTTGGTGAACTCAACATGAATCAAACCCTTGTAGGATTTCTCTCACTTATTTCATTTCTATTCTTCATTATTTTTATCTTGTCTTTGTTGTGTTGGATCGACCATGTCAACCTAGTTTATCTATCTTTGTTCATAAGTTTGTAATAATACGTAATTTAGTCAACCATCTCAACCTAGTACATGTTTTAAAACTTATGGAACCTTGTTTAGTCAACTAAATTGACTAGCTCGACCTATGTAGTTTTTACTAGTTTTTAGACTTCCTGTTCAGTCAACTAGGTTGACCAATTGTCCTAGTACATTTTTAGCATTTTTTAGCAAGTTATTATATTGTTTGGTCGACCAACTTGACCTAGTTTGTAGGTTTTTGATAGTTTTATCCAAGTTTCTTGATCAAAAATCTTCTCCTTTTCATCTCTAAACCATTTAGTTTAGTTTTCATTTCTCTATATGTTTCTATTTCTATATTTTCCTTTCACAATTTATAGTCTTTAAAATTATCCTTGCACAGTCAACTAGGCCAATCCTATAGACCTAGTTCTATGTTTTGTTTGTTCTAAAATATAGTTCAACCTGACTGACCTAATTCATTTTCAGACTTTACTTCCATAGTATATGTTTGACCCTATTTTGTATGATTGTCCATATAGTTTCTCAACTATACTTGTTTCAATGTTGGAATTAATCTTATATGTTAATCACGTATTTATTTTTAGTTTTTTGTATGCTTATAATATCTCACACAATGTAATTAGGGGATTTTCAATTATTCATTTAGTTTCACTATTTCTATTTTATGCACACATGAACAACTCATAGAACACCAATAAATATTTTAACATCTAACTACCTAGACCAATCTACTTGGATTTCATCACCAAGGGGAAATCTAATTTGATGCTTTGATCAATTATAAATTGTGGTTAATGGTATATTTTGGTTAAGCACCTATTGCCCTTATTGTTTTGGTGTTGGAAGTGAGGGTGTAGGCCCGAATACAAAGCATATAGCATTACCACTATAGTCCCTTTCATTCTAAACTTACCTAAAACTATCCTTAGATTTCTATCTAGTACCTTACTTATATCCAATCTCCCTTTACACTTAAAATCATTCTGAATAATCTAATTAACATTCTAGCTTGACCAAATAGGTAGCTTTACTTTCATAGTTTATTGCTTGCTCTTTGATCAATTGTGTGTAAAAAAGCTTACATTAGCTAGGTGTTAGTGCAATATTTTACTTTGTGTGTATCAAATTAATTGGCCAATATAAATTAATTTTATTATGTGTTTCTTTTCTATACTTACTTTCTTCAGTTAGATACAAATTATCTTATTTCATTTATAAAATTTTTATCAATATTTTCCTCTTCACTGTTCATTATACTATGCCAACCTGGTTGACCCTATATATTTTATGGATTCTGTGCACTACACTAGATCAACTTGGTCAACCTAATATAGTCTACAAGACCTATTTCATACTTTGGGTCAATTTGGTCGACCTAGTTCTATTTCCTGTTTTTCCTTTTTTTCAATCTAATTTCCCATTTCTTTAGTTTTGCATCTTGTTCATCTATCTTCAATTATAATGAGGCATGTTATCAAAATATTTTTGGAAAACCTAAATCCATTTAGATACTATATGAGATGTTCATTCCTTCCTCTCTTTTCTTCTAAAGAGAACCATCACTCTTGGGTCACCTCTTCTCCTCCTTCATCTATGAACTATAACATGGTGTAAATAACACATCAAGATGAAGTTGATAGATCCAATCCTTGCCATACTTATCAAAATACTTCTCAATCTCTTCAAACCAATGTGGGAGTGATTGATACAAATCTCTTTAACAATCCCACTAATAATCCTCCCCCTAACACTAATTTGGGGAGTTCTCCAACTAACACTAGCTCACCTCCCAATACAACCTAACTCTTAGCTCAAGTCATTTAAAAAATGAACATCATGTAAAATTCTAATACCAACCAAATGATGCAACTTCAACAACACTCGATCAACATGGATAATCAACATCTAACTATTCATCCTCAAGATAATCCTAATTATATTCCTTCACCTCTTAGGGATACCTGAAGCAATGTTATTCCTCAACCCATAATGAGTAACAAAATGCTTGAAACCATTCAAAATCAGCCTTTATCTCCCTTCATTATATCTATTGCTATTGGTCACATAAATTCAACTATTAAATATGATGGGACTAAAGACCCTGATCCATTCCTCAAAGTCTTTGGCAACCTTTAAAAAGAGTAGATCCAAAATAATACATTTTCCACAACTAAACCATTAGTCATAACTTTCACTAGTGATGTATTATAATTGTATAATCAACTTCCTCAACATTCTATTTGTTAACATATAGATTTGGTCAATCCTTTCATTAAGGAGTTTCAACATAATGATCTTCCTAAAAATTATTTTAGTCAGTTCATAAATACTAAATAATCTCCTTATGAGCTAGCTCATGAATTTATTAAAAGATGGAAATTTTTAGCTCATAAATTTAATCATAATATGATTGATGATAATTTATTCAAACTCTTTATTACCACTTTAACTCCCACTCTTCAATACAAGGTTTGAACATTTGCTCCTCAAATTCTTAATAAAGCTCTTGACAAAGATATGTGTAAAGAATTTCTTATGAAGAAATTCAAACCCAATCATAAAATTCTTAAAGGATATTTTTAAACATATAATTCTCTCACTAGCAATGCTTCCCAAACCAAACCTGGATTTTCCAAATATAATATTCCTTTACCATCTCATACACCTCTTTTGGTTCAACAAATGCAACAATTTTTACTGCCCTTGAAGTCTTTCATTTATCCCAATGCTCCTTCTAAGTGGTATGATCGTAATCTATTTTTTTAGTTCCATGTTGACATTAGGCATTCTCATGAATCTTGTATAGGGATAGCTAAGTTTTACATTTCTTATATTCTTGGTGACTCATTTAACCATGAGGCTATGATCAAACTTCATCATCAAGAGTATGTTGTCGCATCTCAAAAATGACAAAATTTTAAAGCTTCTACTTGTAATACTTTAAAATATTCTTCAAAACATAATCAATCAAATTTCAAGGATGTTTGTGCCATCAATGCCAATTATGACCTATATTATAACAACTCTAAATATTTCAATACTGCTAAAGTTAATTATCATCTTAAACTAGCTAACAAAGATCTTATTACGAAGCCTAAGAAACCATATTTAGAATAATTACTTAAAGATACTACTACCACTCATGATGATTCAAAAGCACCTAAGGATAAACTTCCTCTTTTTGATCCTCCCACCACATCTATACCTCCTAAATTTAATTTTCCTTCTAAACCTCATATTGGTTATTCTAAATCACATTGATATTTTCTTGGAGAACCCAACTCTATGCCTTGTAATATTCCTCTTATGGATTTTGTTCACAATTCACCTTATCATCATAAATTTCTTATGCAATAAATTTAATAAATTAAAGAACCATATTCTATAGATAAATAACCACCTTTTATTGATCCTCAACCAACTAATGTCAATACCATTGAGACTATGTGTCCTTCTAAACATTCCATTGAATTTATTGAAGAGGACATGATCAATGATGAAATTCTTTTTCACACCGATGATCTACCTTTCTTTATTAAAGTAGCCATTAATACCACCCTTATCCAAAAATTTCTATCCAATGAAGGTTCTAGTATTAATGTCACATCCTTATGGCTCATTCAACAACTTAGTTATAACAAATATCATTTTAAACAAATATGTCTTACTTGTTGTGGCTTTGACAAGTCTAATCAAAAGCCACTTAGATGCATTTGGCTTCTATTGATCATTGGACCTAAGACTGTTAGAGCCAAGCTTATGGTCCTTGATCTTCCTTTATCTTATAACATTCTTATTATTCATCTATGGATTCTTAGATGAGGGCCATTGCCTCTTCTTATAGTCAATGTACTAAATTCTTACATAACAGAAATCTTACAAACATGACGTTGATCCCAACCCATGGATCATCTAAATTCCCAATCCTAAGCATCAATATAAAATACCTATAATTTCTATAATCAACAGTGCTCCTTTACCTAAGTTCATCAACATGAATCTTGAGCGTCAAATTACTCTTATATATTTTGATGATGAGCTCAATTAGATGCAACACACTTGTAATACTAGGAATTTACTTCCATATATTATGGATTGGCTTCTTCTTCTCTTACCTTGAAATCATATTATTCCTATCATGGATGAGATTACTAATTTTCCCCCTCTATACAATGCCTAGGAGCCCCTTTTTTACCTAAATATACCTTCACTTGCAATGATTCTGGAATGGCTAAATTATTCTACGATCTTCTCACCATGTCCCTTCATATATTTAGTAACATTGGGATTTTACCTTATGAAACTCCCCTTGATTCTAGAGCATGTATGATTTATACAACATATGATGACAAATTTATCATGGTCCAGGATCAATCTATAGACTTGAATGTCAAACACTATCAAAATATTTTATCCTAAAGTTAGGCCTTCAATCAAGATGTACATACCATATCTACACATCATGACTTAGATCTTGAGGGTCATGTACCTCCTACCAATTCTCCACTTATTGATACTCCTTGGGTGGTGGAACAAATTACACTATTCAAACCTACAAAAAATCCAACATTTTCTCTACCTCCTATGGATCTTATCATTTCTATAGATTTTCTCCCATCACTGAATCTATCCACAGTCCCATCTCCTCGAATCAATCCTCTTCATCTACTTCCAAAATTACACTAGATGCCAAGGCAACTGATGTCTATTAGATTCATTTTGAATATGATCACCATGGAAGTAATATTCTATATTTTGAAATAGATGTTAAATATTATGGTCCTCTTCCTACCTTTCCTAGTGACGAAGCTATTCTTAAGTTACTTCATGCTCAGGAACCTCAATTTCCTTGACAGCATCATAAACTTGGAAATTTCAAGAATAAAACTCCTTGATTCAACAAATTTGTCTCTAGCATTGACCCTAAAGTAAATCCAATTTCAGCCTTGCCTAATGTACCTTACCATTTTCAAGATGGTAATTCCATGACTATTAAAGAAATAACATGTATTGAATATGGTAACCCATCTTCTCCTTGACTAATCATAATTTCTCAAGAACTCTTACCATCTGAGAATGTCAACTTTAGCTTATTATTTGATAAATATCAAGTGGCATTAGCTTGGTCCTACCAAGGCATTCCTAACATTGACCCTAGTATTGGGGTTCATAACATCATCACTTATCATGAAGCTAAGCTAGTACATCAAAAGAAACATAAATTTCCACCTGAATTTATTAATGTGTCATAAATAAATAATTAAAATACTAGATGAAAAATTCATTAAACCAATGGATTATTCTAAATCGGTTTCTAACATCATTCCTATTCAAACAAAGGTCACTATGGTCATCCACATTTTTATTGATTTCTACAACCTTAATGTACAAATTCCCCTTACTCTCAATATATGCCATCATTAATTCCAAGGCTAGTTATGAAATGTTATCTCTCATGGATGGATTCTCGAGATACAATCATATTCATATCACTCTCGAGGACCAACATAAGACTACTTTCACCATGAAATGGGGCACCTATTATTACATCAAAATGCCCTTCAGAGTCAAAAATGTATTATCTACCTACCAACTTGTTATGACTCACATATTTCATGATCTCATCCAAAAAATCATTGAAACTTATGTGGATGATCTTATTGCTAAATATAAACATCATAAGAACCATATTTCCAATCTTGCTATCATATTTGACCATCTCCTCAAATACCAAGTTAAACTTAATCCTTTCAAATGTGTCTTTGGAGTCACATCTAGAAAATTGTTAGGATTCTTAGTCTCTCTCCATGGTATCAATGTTCACCCATCCAAAATTAGTGTTATTTTTAACATGCCTGTTCCTCAATATATTCTTGATATTCATACTTATTTAGTCAAACTTGGGGCAATTAGATGATTTTTCCCTAAAATGGCTTATCACATTTACTTTATAAATTCCCTTATAAATAAAGGTACAACTTTACAATGGATATATCCATGTCAAAAATCATTTGAGAATATGAAAGATTCATTTTTTCATCCACCTACACTTCATCCACCTTCTAATGATAAACCTTTGATTCTCTATACTTATTCTATACCTATTTTAGTTGGGGTAATTATTTCCCAATAAGATGATACAAGAAGAGATTATCTTATTTACTACATTAGCTGAGGCCTCCTTGATCATGAGACATGTTATACCAAAGTTGAGCATGATTGCCTCACTATCTATTGTATGGTTGAAAAGCTTTGTCATTATATGTTATATCAAACTAATTATGTCATAATTGATTCTGACCCCCTTCATTACTTCTTCTCTAAAGCCTTTATTCTTGGAGATAGAATTGGAAAATGGATGGTATTACTTATGTAATTTGATCTCCACATCATCACTTAAAAATTTGTTAAAGGGCAAGTCATAGATGACTAACTTGTCGTAGCTCTTATTCCAGCCACTTCCCTACTTCAAGATGATCTTCAAGATGATCTTCACAATGATAATATCCTTGTCATTTAAGGTTTTAATCAAGATATATCCCTTAAAGACTATATTCATATATTTATTAATGATCTTGAATCCAATAATCTTGAATAATCTTCCCCTCCCTCTGGTATTACTAAATCAAAGTTAGTTCTCAAGGAGCTCCCTATAATTAATTTTGACTTTCATGAAGATAATTGGACCTCCACTTTAATGGTCATAAATGCCTTAAAGGAGATAAGGTAGGTTACATTCTCACTATTCCTCTCCATAAGATCATTCCTTTAGCTTTTCATTTCACCTTTGATGTCACCAACAATATGGCTGAATACGAAGCTATTATCTAAGGCATGAGAGCTACTCTTGATCTAGACATCCAATATCTTCATGCTTTAGGAGATTCTTAGCTTGTTTATCATCAATTTAATGGTGATTATCAATGTAAAAGTGAGAACCTCCTTACTTATCATCAAATTACAACCACTCTTACTAATTACTTTATCTCTTTCACTATCAAACATATTCCTCTAGACCAAAATTCCATTGTTGATTCTCTTACCTCTTTCATCCTCATCAAGTTCTTTCTGATCCATCCTTTATTATTTAAATCCAAAAATATCCATCATCTACCCAACCACTTGATTTATTTATATGTTACATTCATGTTGTGACTATTAGATAAAGCCTTTAGTATCAAGATATCATTCAATACTTAGAACATCAAACTTATTCTCTTGATCTAGATTCTCATGAAAAGACATGCATTCATAAACAAGCTTTTAAGTATGTGTTTTGACATAACATCCATTACTTTTACAATGCTAAAGGTACCTTGCTCCATTATGCTATGAAAAATGGGGTCCCTCCTCTACTTGAGCAAGCACATGGGGGAATTTGTGGTGGTCACTATAGTGGACATGCTACAACATGAAAATGTCTACATATATGTTACTTTTGGCCTCCTCTTAAAAATGATGCAATTGAATTTGATAAGAAGTGTAATCCATGTGAAATTTATAATGATCTTATCTATTCATCTCTTATCGAGCTTCAAACTATTGAATCTTCTTGGCCATTTTCCACATGGGGATTTGATCTCATTGGTAAAATTTCTCATTCCTAAGATGGGCACATCTTTATCATCACTACTACCGAGTACTTTACCAAGTGGGTAGAAACCATGCCCCTTGTTAATGTTACCAATCCTACCATATCCAAGTTCATTCTTAGCCAAATTATTTTTTACATTTGTGTTCCCCATACCATCATTTTATACAATGGTGGTAATTTCAAAAATAAACATGTTAAATAACTTTGTACCAAATTTAAGATCAATCACAAGTTTTTCACGCCTTACAATCATCAATATAATGGTCAATATGAGGCCACCAATAAAATTCTCAACAAAATTATTCAAAATATAATTAATGAAGCTTGAATATATTGGCATATTCATCTTTACCTTGTAATCTAGGGCTATCAAACTAGTATATGTATTGCCACTGGGATAACACCAGTTTTGCTAATTTATAGTTCTGAGTCAGTTCTTCCTTTAGAAGTTGAGATTTTCTCTCTTTGTATATCTCTTCACAACATTATTAATGATGAATAATTAAATTAATCTCACCTTTATGCCTTTTATATTATTGATGAATGTCATCTTTTTGCATTACAACATAATCACCAATACAAGGCTTGTATCACTAGATAACATAACAAACATGTTAAAGTCTGCACTTTTAATGTTGGTGATCTTATCCTTAAATTAGATTACACCCATGACAAAGAAGTAAAATATTCCAAAAAATGGTGGGATCCATATTTATCTAAAGACATTCTTGGTCGAAGCACTTATCTTCTTCAAACTAATGAAGGCTATGTTTTAGAAGAGCCCACCAATACATAATTCCTTAAAAAGTACTTTGCCTAAACATTTCCTTCTGTGATGTTATCTATCTATATCTTTCTAACATATTTTCTTAGGTTACTTAAGCACAAGATTTTTCCTTATTTATTAGTTGACTTCCTTTCACAAATCCCTTTTAGTCTTTTAGTTTCTTGATGTACCATAGTCTTCATTATCTTATTGCATTTTCTCTTATTTTTATCACCCCTTGAGTCTTTCTTTTGTGATTTATTTTGTAAGACCATGGATAGGACTTGACATACCTCAAAAAACCACCATATTTTAATCATTTCCTTCTCTTTTTTCTGCTTTTAAATGTTATTTTGGCATCCTTTGGGTTTTTCTTTGTGAGGTGATTTACCAAAAGGCTCGCTCACTTTTTGCTTATTACCACCCTCATGGGTCTCTCTTTAATGAGTTGCTTTGTAATACCATGGATAGAATCTGACCCTCCTCATAAACTTACCATTATTTTCAATTATTTTATCTTTGTTCTTAAAATGTAGCTTTTGCTTCTCTTGCTAGATGGAATTTACAAACAAACTATGTTAGCATGTTTTCCTCCATTTACCTCATTATTATGGTAAGGAATCACACTTTAATGTCAATTTATACCTTATTTTTTCCATTTTCCATAGTTTTTTCAATTTGAACCAATTCAAATTATTCTATGTGTCATTCCTCTTGATTTCCACTTTCTCTCATCTCTACATTGGATAAAACAAGGTCAAAGTCAAGATAGCACTTTTATTTCACTTTGATTTACGAGGCTATTAGACCCCATGCTATTTAAAGTTCTCTCTCTTAGCAACCTTGTCCCAAGTTTTAAAATTAAATTCATCTTTAACACCCATGTTTGATCTTCCAAATCTCTAAGGAAGAGGAATCTATAAAAATCCATTAAAAGTAAGTTAAAATCCAAATAATGTGAATCAAAAGGAAATGATATATAAAAGGCAACATACAAATTTCAAAAATTAAATTCATAGCAAAAGATGTGATTACAAGCACATCTCCTATCTCTAATAAAATCTCAAACTCCATAGTAAACTTGACATAGAGCTAAAGTCCTTTGGGGTGTGGTAGTCCAGTAGATTGGATTAGGGGAATTCAAAAAACTTTATGGTGCTACCTAATTTCTCACACAAGTACCCAATCTTTATAGTAGATCAATGACTCTGTAAGCGGTCTTGAAAAATGGGAACATGTCATGGAGAGGTAGGTCTATTTTAATTTTCATGTATATAGCCTTTAAGGAATGATCTATATGCTCCATTTATTTACCCAAGACTTGTGTCACTAAAAGAAGTTAGTCATAATTATTAAGGTTGAAAGTCCTCTCCTTTTGACAAACCTAATTTGAGTGTCTTGACATTGATAAAGAGTTATTGCTACCTTGGTATTTCCTTCATTCTCCCCCCCACCCATTTCATTTTCTCCCCTTGGTAAATAAAATGTGATTTCAAATATATTTTCCTTCTTATTCTAATTCATTTTTCTTAACCTCTTAAAAACATGCTAGCCTTACTTCATTTCAATTTTATCTATCCTTAGAACAAAACATGTTTGAGAAACTATGGATTCTTATTTATTTTTCTATATATCATTTTACATTTACTAAACCTACTTTACTTTAATTTTACCATTTATCATAATTTTATTGTCTTGTTATTATGGACACCTGAATCCATACCCCTTTTCCATTGTTGAGTGAGATGTGGTTTGTTAATACTCACTCGATAATATTGTTTTCCCTTTTATGCATCCTTTTTCCATTGATGATTGAGATGTGGATTTTTACTTATCACTCATCGATGTTGTTTTACCATTTTTAAGTCTTTTATTCATTTGTTTTTGTTTTTCATTCTGTTTGACATGCATCCTTGATCTGATTTGGTGAGTTTACCTTTCTTACTTTAAGATAGATTGTCTGAGTTTTTTGGTCTTTCGTAGCCTTGGATTTTTGGTTACCTAATTTACTCTTGTTTATTTAACTTGTTCATTTGGTATAACATACCAACTATCACACCATATTTCCATATTTCCCAAGTATGTCTCATCCTAATAGTGCCATCTATCTTAGCTTTTTTTGCATTTATTTGTTTTTTATGTTTAGTTTTGTATTCTTGCATTTGTCAAAAGTAGTCTCTGCATCCTACATAATCAAAATAACAACAAAACATACAACATATCATGATAAAAGTAAGTCAAGGTATGCATTTCATTTAATTTTTAGATTAGTTTCCATTTTAGTCATTTACTTTCAGTTATTTTATGCTTTTAAAATATTATAATTTTTTTAGTATCAATGTTATGTGTGTCATTATGTTCTTTCTCGAAGCACCATCCCATGTTACACCTTCATGACATGTGATGAACTTCAAGTGGGGCATATGTATACATATAATATTTTTAACTTTTATCAATTACTAGAATTTTACATCTTGTAGGAACCCATTGAGACTCAATCTCTCTGAATGCATGCCCTAAGGGGTGCACCAAGAAAGGGGTGGGTAGACCTTTGGTGCTTTATAGGATTATTTTCCCTTTTTGCCATATTATTACCAATACAACTAGTTCCTAAAACCTTTACCTAAGTTGTTTCTCCTCCTTTGCATAATATTTTAGTCTTTTTCTTCTTTTTATCCTTCATTTCCTTACTTGGCACCCTTTTCACTTTTTTAACATATTAGGTCATTGACCTAGTAGAATTTGAAAACATTTTATTTCATTTGGTTTGTTAACCTCCCAGTCAACCTAACATATACCTAGTGATTTAACCCAAAAATGTCCAAGTTTGACTAGCTTGACCTAGCACATATAACATTACTAAATAATTTTAAGGTAAGATACTCTTATAAATAAAAGGTAATTTTAGTTATTATTAAGTTATGCAATCAATAATTATTTTTCACTCACATTTCTTCACAATCTACTCTTTTACCTTTCTACTTGAGGAGACCTAGCTTAGGTTTCTTAATTTGGAGAATCTAGTCTTGTGGATAGGTATTGGATACTTCGGCCTAACAAAGTGATCCTTACATACCAAAAAAACCTCTTGCAAATCCCCTTTGGCCAAGGGAGAGATTGAGTCTTGATGGGTTTAAATTCTGGTAAGTATATTCTAACTTTGTTCTCTCTTTTAGTAGATATAAGTAGCATAAGTGTTGGCTCAAATAATATTACTCTTCATATTCCATGTATTAGGGTGTTACTCATACTTACATTATTTGGAGTTCCCTATACATGTTTTGATTGATTTTCTTTAATAACCCCCATTTTTTGCCACAAGCTTTGGTGTACACTATATTAGATCTACTTTTATTGTTATTCGATTAGTGAATAAATCATAGGACTCTTTTAGGGTTGTTATGTGATTATGTTATACTATAGGATTTAGAACCTGATCTTATATGGTGTGTTGTGATAAGTTATCCCTCAATCAATTCTAGTGGATCCTCACATTGATCATGCTCCCACTTAGCAATTTTATGCCCCCAATTGAAAGTCTAAGTATGCTTTATCCCATCCGATCTAGGATTGATTTATGTACTTGATGCATTTTTTATTGCATATAGTTAGTAGATGTACTATTTTTGGGACATTTTCCTTTTTCATAACCAAAACCTGATCTCTTTCTTGAAGAATTTTGAGAGTTGATCAATTCATCAAGAATGTTTGGTCCTCTTATCAACTTCATACTTTTTCCGAGTTATCCTTTAGCTTTCACAACATTTTTTCTCAAAGCCACTATCTCTACATCTAATTTCACTCACTCATCATATTTATATTGTAGTTCAAGTTTGACTACATCCTTTATTATTTTATCCTCTTCAACTTGTGTCTTTAGGCTAACTAGCATTTGATTAAATTTATTAATACTTTTGGACATTTTCTTAATTTCTTTTTGTCCAATCTTCTTTTATTTGGACATCTCTTATCTTATCTTATCAATTTCCTCTAAATAAAAAATGAGGTCACACTCTGTATCCCCTTCTCCTTCTTATTCTTCATCTAAGTATTCAACTTCTTTTCTCTCCACGTAAACTAATCATATTATCATGAATAGGACTTCCTTTTCTTCAAACACAAAACCATAGTCATGCCCATTATCATAAACATCAGTTTCATCCATTGAATCATTGTCTTCATTTATGTATATGAATTTCTTGTATTTAAAGAATTTATTCTTCTAGGAATAGTGAGGTTTTACCTTTTTAGTATTCTCTTCTTGCTTAGTTTTATCCTTCTTTTTATAAAGGCATTTAAAAGAAAAATTTCCTACTTTTCCACAATTAAATAATTTGAAGGGTAACTTACCATTGTAATTTCCAGACCCTCTTCTCAATCTTTTAAAAAAGTTGGCTTCTTCCTCACCAATTTCCTTAGATATAGATGTAAATTCTTCCACTTTTACATGCTTGGATGCCTTGAATGAAACTTCTCACTTAGAAGTATATGCTTCTCGCATTCTCATCTCATAAGTAGTGAATGTTGCATGCAACTCATCTACAATGAGTTTATCTAGATCTCTTTCTTCCTCTATTATAGAGATTTTAGAATCATATCTTGATGGTAGAGATCTAAAAACCTTTTTGAGAATGATTGATTCTTTCATCTCTTCTCCAAGGCCTCTGATTGTATTGACTATTGCATCTACCCTAAGGAGTTAGCCTAAAATCTTCTCTTCTTCAATCTTTTTAAGACTTTCAAACATACATTTGTATGTTTTTAGCTTGGCCTAATTTACCTTGTCATCACCTTCATAGATGCTTTTCAACTTATTCCATACATCTTGTGCATTTTTAAAATGCATCACTTTGACAAACTCTAAGTTTGACAATCCACAAAGAATAGAATTTTTTGCCTTAGCATTGCTCTCATATGACTTATTTAAATCATAATCAATAGGATTTATATCAAGGTCTGTATATCCATTTAACATAGACATCCATACAATAAATCCTAATGAGGATAAATATGTTTCCATTATTATGCTCCAAAATCCATAGTCTGATCCATCAAAAAGTGGTGTTTTGTTTGATGAATATCCTTTTTAACTAGAAATTGGTGTTCACTATCCAAGATCTAGCTGAGATTATTAAGCTTTTTCTAAGGAACCAGGGATCTAAAACTAATTGTTGGAACACAACTATATAATGAGAGGGGGTGAATCAGTATATATATTAGCTTAGTCCTTTTCAAATCCTTTTAATGTAGATTAAAAACTATATGCAGAGATTAAAAACACATAAATAAACACAAAATAAGATATACATTGGAAAACCCAATATGGCAAAAACCACCATGAGAATAGCTTCTAAAATCTACCATTTTAATCTGACACAATAACAAAGAACCTCACTAGTTACAATATTTAAGGGTATCAACCATGATGAGATACCAATCCCTTGATTTAAGATCTTAAAATTTAAGGAAGAACCCACTCCCTAATCTAAGCACCAATTTAGTTTGTCTGATGGCTCTAACCAATCATATGTATTATGGAGCTAAAAATCCAAATTATAATGTTGATTCATAAAATAATCTAATCCTTTATTCTTTATTATAGGTCTAGTCTATAACTACTCATGCTCTACACTTAATCTCTCTTCTCTTCTCTTCTCTACCCTTCTGGTTCTGTGTCTCTATATTTTCTTGTTTGACACTATTCAAAAATTCTAGTAGCATTTGCCTATATCTTATATTTCATAAATATAATAAATTGATCTAGGGTTCCATACCTTCTCTATGTTCACACTTGTTTACAAACACATCAGACTTTATTCTAGACTCATTTAATTATCACTTGAAGTGTAAGCTTCTCATGTCTTGAACTCATGCACCAACATCATGATTCCTGGTCTCATTAATATTTATAGCATTTTTTAAATTCTAGTTTTGATGCACAAGAACATTTACATAGATATGATCGATTACAATAATTATATTCATTATCTATGTTATGATTCATGGCTTACTTACATTTTCTTACATCTAACCATTAAAATGATCATATCTTTAAATATTGATCATTGATCTTAAGTTTGGCACCATGATATAATGGTCTTTATTTAAATGTTTATAATTTAAAATACATCCATTCGATTGATCTCTGATAGGATCACACTTTACATTAGATCCTTATACACTTATAAAATTTAACTATTCATATTTAAAATTCATTGATTAATCTTGTTGATCTAGGCTTCCATGTGTCATTGGATCTTCAAACTAGCACAATATTTTCTTCTATATTGATGTTAAACATCAATCTCTTTAACCCATCTCACTACTTCCTAAGTCTTTGGATCACTTATGCTCTGTTGATCTTCTTAGACTTGCTCAATATTTATCTCATCACTATGTCAATAAACCTTGAGAACTTTATCCCATTGGGTCCACTCAATTCATTGTATCTCCTTTACATAATCATTTTCTCATCATCAGATCTTTTGACAATCTCAATCTTTATCTCTACTTAGCTCTCAAGAATTTGACACTTGACATTAGCATGTTCCTTATGCACATTGCTATCATTTCTCACTATTGAGATGCTTGGAATCCTCTCATTGCTCCTTTACCTTTTGACTTTAAACTTCTTCGTATATTTACTATGCAAGCTCCATGATTGTGACACTTATCACTAGTTTGTTTACTCAGAGATGCCTCTGACAATTTAAATCTGATATGTTTCATTAGATATTATTAATTTGATTAATCAATATCTATTTATCAATCTAGGGAAAATAAAAAGTCTAAGACTTAGTAAATATTAAGTCTTGATCACTACTTTGAGTTGAGAATTGCTAGGTTAAGGGGGAGGTTTTACAATGATGACAAGGGCTTAAGATATAACTTAATATAAAGGGTATAAGCTATATCCAATTAACATAAAAATATAAAATCATATTAATTCCATGACTTAAACCTTAGTTTCTAACTAATAAACCCTAAAATGTCTGAGATCAAAGATAATTCAATTTTGGGATCATCACTCTTCATCTAAACTTGTAGACCATTTATCAAAGATGCTCATGAAAAAACTATAATAGATCTATATGTTTTCTTTGAAAATGTCCATAAATGGTCTTTGTAAAATAATGATAACTTTTTAGGACTTTTTGCAAATTTGAATAAGTATGGGGACCATTTCAATAAGTTTGGAAGGCTAACTTTGCACTTACACAACTCTTATTGTGCTTACTTGCATGACCTATATTTTAGCACATAAGATACCCTTACATAGGATATTACATCCATATATCCATATGATCTTTAAAACTTCATATGTAAAAGATATGTCATCATCAAAGTATCTACAAATTTGAGTGTTGGAAAACATTGTCAAAATAATGAGGAGTCCAACTTTGCTCAATCGTATCTTTTATCAAAATACATTGCATGACCTGAGATTTAGTGCATAAAAACAAGGAAAAAAATGAATAAACCCATATTATCATTTTATCTTGGCACCTCTATATGTTTGAATTCTAACATCATCAATATGCTTACTTGGCTATGTTAAACCCTTTAACAAATTTGGCTAAGTATGAAAAAACTTAGAGATTTTTTTTTGAGTATCCAACTTTTCATCCCCATATATTCTATCATGATTCATCGCATGACCTAAAATATGGCACATAATAACTAGGGACTAATGTGATTGTAACCATATGACTAGCTCCCTCAGACTCATCCACACATAGTAATAGTGACATTAATAAACTACCTTCTCAAATTTTCCTATCATAGACCCAAAGTGTTTAGATGATCAATATGAATAATCAAATGAATTTTAGTCATGCAGACAAGCACAAAAATCATACTTTAAATATGATAGGATCTCTTTCATATCCTCTAATCAAAATACTCATTCTTAAACATCAATAACATGCTCATAATGTCCCTTTTCACATCAATGATAATCATATTTCCAACACTAATTATTCAAGATAACCATGAAATAAAATGTTCTTTATAGCAGGCTCTAACAAAATGGGAAACCTTAATCAATGCTATCAAGATTCAATATGAGACCAGATAAGACATCGCCATGCATGAGATAACCATGTGTAGGCTTGGATGGGTTTCATGGATTTTTTTTGGTTGTAGGGGTTGGCATTTGGCCTGGGAGGCTAAATTGTCAACATTTTTGGTGACTCATAGGGTTGACCATCCTAATGGTCAAGAGAAACCACTAATTTTTCATGACATTGATGACTCACATATGGTAATAAGACTTGGATGACCATATTCTTAGACTATTAAATAGATTAAGAAATTTATGACACCCTTAAGGAATTCAATAACTACCTCAAAAGAAACACAAGTATAACCAAATAAATAACACCTAAACCTAATAATAAATAACAAAGACACTAAAACAAATAAGGAAACTAAATCCAAACTTGTGTATGACACACTTATTAAAATAAGGTAACAAATATTATAAACAACTCACCTAAGATCAAAACATTTTCTCCTCTAGGATCAAAAGGGAAGTTATTTTGAATAATATGGTACCATGAGGATATATTATCATGTGTTTAATGGGATTCAATAATGAATTTCTTACCAAATGAGGACTTTTACTTACAATTGGAAACATTATCATGCTCATAACCTCTTAGCAAGGCAATTGGATCTTCTAGTCCCATTCTTAGGTACATGATTTGTTCATGTGAGTCTAATGCCCAATCATAATCATTCCAAAATTTACTTACTTGCATCAATAGTCTGATTCCTACCTCAAACATGGGTTATTCCTAATTTTTCATTCTCTCATATAGTGATCCTCCTGACAACCTAATTAGTATGCCTTGACTTGTGTCTTCTTTCTAATCTATTTGAGATAATGGTTTTTCAAGGCCTTCAACTTATTGGTAAATGTAAAAGCATGTCTACCACATGTGATTAGTATCTCCTTGATTTTTCTTATGAGAATCAAAGTGTTCAACTATCATAAATTTCCTTTTAAGATCTATCTCAAGCTCCTCATGGGGTAGAAGTGGGCTATCTATATTTGAACAAAAGTTCCCAAATTCTTCTCAACATTCCATCTCTTCATGATGAATTTAAAATATATTGATTTCATTATCACTATTACCATCCACTTGTAAATTATTATGTTGATCAAGTCTCTCCAACTCTTCCATAGAGTCATAACAAGTCTCATGATCTACTACAACCTAATCATTCTCATCTTATGTGAAGGATGGAAGGCCATCAATCCATTCAAGATCTAGATCACATTGCCTTTATGTTTGTAAACCTAAGTTTCTTTATTTAATCTCTAAACCATTAGTTTCAAATCCTATGGTGCAAAAAATAGTAAAAAGTGGCTTGGTCAAAGCTGTGGCCTTTCCCATGGCTATACAATGCCTTGAATTGGTCCTTGAATGAATGAACAAATATGAACCTCAAAACAGGTGCATTAGGACTGTACATGGTAATATTCTATTAAATATCAACAGACAAACCCTAATGTCTATGATGATAATTCCTCTCAAGGAGCCATATTTTGACCTTAATATTACTTCTTCCTATGGTTACTTTTCAATGAAGAAAGAAATTTACAGAGCATGATTGATAGGAATTGGCTCTTGAAATTCCAAAAAGGAGGTTCAAGATTGCCTGGGCCATTAACAAGAAACCATATGATTTCAGAAGTAAAAGATATCATGGTATTATTACATAGAATAAAAGGTAATGCTCATGCTTATTATTTTGAAGACTAGATGTACTTCATACAGGTGATCCTTCAAGGAGAAAAATATTTGGATTGGGCAGAAATTGAGACCAAATAAGACATCACCATGCATGAGATAACCATGTGTAGGCTTGGATGGGTTTCATGGATTTTTTTTGGTTGTAAGGGTTGGAATTTGGCCTAGAAGGCCAAATTGTCAACATTTTTGGTGACTCATAGGGTTGACCATCCTAATGGTAAAGAGAAACCACTAATTTTTCATGACATTGATGACTCACATATGGTAATAAGACTTCGATGACCATATTCTTAGACTATCAAATAGATTAAGAAATTTATGACACCCTCAAGGAATTCAATAACTACCTCAAAAGAAACACAAGTATAACCAAATAAATAACACCTAAACCTAATAATAAATAACAAAGACACTAAAACAAATAAGGAAACTAAATCTAGACTTGTGTATGACACACTTATTAAAATAAGGTAACAAATATTATAAACAACTCACCTAAGATCAAAACATTTTCTCCTCTAGGATCAAAAGGGAAGTTATTTTGAATAATATGGTATGATGAGAATATATTATCATGTGTTTAATGGGATTCAATAAGGAATTGCTTACCAAATGAGGAATTCTACTTACAATTGGAAACATTATCATGCTCATAACCTCTTAGCAAGGTAATTGGATCTTCTAGTCCCATTCTTAGGTACATTATTTGTTCATGTGAGTCTCATGCCCAATCATAATCATTCCAAAATTTACTTACTTGCATCAATAGTTTGATTCCTACCTCAAACATGGGCTATTCCTAATTTTTCATTCTCTCATACATTGATCCTCCTGATAACCTAATTAGTATGCCTTGACTTGTGTCTTCATTCTATCTATTTGAGATAATGTTTTTTCAAGGCCTTCAACTTATTGGTAAATGTACAAGCATGTCTACCACATGTGATTATTATCTCCTTGATGTTTCTTATGAGACTCAAAGTGTTCAGCTATCATAAAGTTTCTTTTAAGATCTATCTCAAGCTCCTCATGGGGTAGAGGTGGGTTATCTATATTTGAACAAAAGTTCCCAAAGTCTTCTCAACATTCCATCTCTTCATGATGAATTTAAAATATATGGATTTCATTATCACTATTACCATCCACTTGTAAAGGATTGTGTTGATCAAGTCTCTCCAACTCTTCCGTAGAGTCATAACAAGTCTCATGATCTACTACAACCTAATCATTCTCATCTTATGTGAAGGATGGAAGGCCATCAATCCATTCAAGATATAGATCACATTTCCTTTATGTTTGTAAACCTAAGTTTATTTATTTAATCTCTAAACCATTAGTGTTAACTTCATTCAAAACCGCAACCTGTTGTCCTTTTCCACCTTTCCAAGATTCTATGTTGAGTTCTTCAATCTCACTTAAGAATTAATGGTACAACTATTGTCAAGGATCATCCAACTCATTAAAAATGCTCTCAAATTAAAAAATGGGCTCATGTAGGTTATTTTCATTAATTTTTAATATAGCAGAGGTTATTTGTGACTCATCTTTATCAACTTCACCATCATGCCACTCTGATTGCTCCACATCATCCAACTTCCCTTCACTGTCAAATTTTGATTTATTAGGATGAATGGGGGTACCAATAATGATATCCTCACCATAGGTTCTTGAATTATAATCTTCAAAGTATTCTTGAAACTCAATTAAGATACAACATTATCAATCTCTTGAAGGACTACCACGCCACTAATTAGCCTTGAAAAAATTTTCCTTATATTTTGTTGTTCAAGCTCTACCTTTAGTACATATAGTTTATCTTCACAAGAAAAGAGGGTGGGAGGGAAAATTACTTCATTATCTTGTTTTATAGCTATTGGGGTACTCTTCCAGCTTAGATCCTTGGGAGTATCAAACTTGAACACTATATTCTTCTTATTATTCCATTCTCCAATTACCTTATCAAACTTTGATGTACATTGATCTTCATGAGGGGATGTAATATGGAGGACTGATAGGGAAATTGGAAAACTTGAGACATATATTTAACTAGAATCCATATATTTCTCCTCTTCTTGATTCTAATTATGCATAGGATAAGTTTATCTTTCAAGGATAGGCATAACATAATTTGTGGTTCTAATCCATGAAGGCATCCAAGCTGAAGTTATCATAGGCTCTCAAGAAAGTATGGTTGGATCTTGAAGGGGGTCTAGAACACAAGGAGGTTGACTATAGGTAGGAGGATGAAGTTAATTTTTAATTGAGAGTTTTGGTGTGTAAGGATAAATATAAAATGTGGAGAGTGGTCTAGATCTAATTTTTATTCTTACACCATACCCAATATTATAGACCATCTAAAATAAATCAAAGGATAATTACACCCCAATTTTAGCCATAAAGTCATTAAACAAACATAGAGCAAAACAAGGTGGTAAATATACAACAATAATATTTTAATAAATTGAGATCTTGGGGTAAGAATAAAGGGTAATTTTTAGGTTTTTAATGAGGCTAAAAGTCCTTTTATCTAATCCATTCCACTATAATTCAAATTTATAAGTAAACTCATACATCAAATTCAAGTTATCAGTCACTAGCTTAGTGACAAATGAAATTCTTTTTCTATAATAAAATAAGAAATTTTGGACCAAGGAGTCTATAATGATTATAGAGGTAAGGAAAAGAGAAGGGATATTTACCGTAGTTGGTTGTTATTGGTTTTCAAGGACATTTTGTTAATGGACAAAGGTCTGATGTTCCACTTCCTTTTATTTCCTAAGACATTATTTTAATTTATTTATTTTCTCTTTTAAATTCTCAATTTCTAATCTCAAATTAGGCTCACTATAAGGAACATCATGATGTTACCATGATTGATCTAGAGGATAAGAGGGCTACCAAAGAGGTGAATATGACTCATAAGGGGGTGAGGGTCAAGACGTTGTTGGTGATAAGTATCATAAGACCAAAATGAGTGATAGGGATACTGATAAGTATATGTATGGTATATTTTTTCCCCATATGAGTCCATAACTCATCATGGAGCATATGCATAACAAGGTGAACTATCAATTAACAAGATGTTCTTACCATAAGATGATGACCCTTATAATGAAATTTTGGATACAAACATGGTAAGTGAGTGTTTGAAGCTACCTGAGATGACCAAGATGTTGCTAATAAATTCTTTAATGCATTAATTTGGTCACAATAGGCATGTCAAAACTATTATCTCTCCAACCTACACCCTAGAAGGAGGTTGTTCAGGCCTACGTTTAAGGCTAAGTTGACATGGAAATTATTTTCACTTATATTTTCACCATTTGAAGATATTGCAAAGTTCTCCTCATTCAAGTGGCATGATAGAAACATATATATGCTTTTGGGTAGCCTAAACATAAGGTGAATCTCTAGATAAGGATATCTCCCTTGATGTACCACTTTGGATTGAAACTACACCTAAACTTTGGGTTGGGGGGGGGGGGGGAGGGAGAGAGATAACTGAAAGAAAACTATTCTAAGGGAGTTGTAAACCAAACAATATGATGGATTCCAACTAACTACATGTTACACATGAAATCAAGGGACAAATTGAACATACACTTCTCCAATCTACATCTTCTCACATCAATGCTACATTAAGAGGTTATGGATGATTGTGCAAAGATAAGAGGAATAGATAAGATGCCTTAAAAGGAACTAATGAAAATACTATCTCACTCAATACTTGACATTTCCTATAACACTTCACATGTCCTACAAGAAGAAGCTTTCTAACTAAAAATAAGATGAAAGAATGGGATAACATGCTAAATAATCCATAGTCTTCACCAAGAAAGATCTAAAATTAAAATGAAAAACACTAATAACAGTCATGAAAATTTAAAAAATATTAATATTATTGATCAAATGGTATTCAATTAAACATGGATTTTCCATACTGAGGTAGAGCATAAGTTACAATGGCCAAAATGGATAGTTCTTATAGAACTTGAGAGAGAGAGAGAGAGAGAGAGAGGGGAGAAGAGAGAAGTCTAAGGGTCACAAAGACACTTATAAAGTTGAGAAAATAAGTTACTTGTGCATGATAATAGGATATGGGATGAAAGATACAAGGTTAGGAAGCACAAGTTTCCATCTAAGTCATCAAACTCTTGTAAAGTGGCATAAAACTCCTCATTCTAGCTCAAAAAACTTCCTTCATGATTTGGACCTATTCGAACATCCCAAAACTGATTAGGGATAGGTATTATGATTTTAAATAATGGTATGTCCATCATACATGAATCTCTATATATTATTTCTAGTCTTGGTTATTTGAAACCTTCCCAAAATGAGCTATCATCATTTACTATAAAAAAACTCCTCATTCATGAACCTTGCACACCTTGCCTCAAATTTCCATTTAGTTTCTCACTACAATATATGGGAGGGAGTGGATTAAAATTTTATAGACCTTACATGGCCTTAAAATCATCATACACACCTTAAAATCACCCCAATTGAAGTTTTCCACCCTTCTCACTATTTTATCCACTATGCTAGTTTTGACTAGCTAATGTAAGAGCTATTGTTTGGACACTTAGGATTTTTTTATTTGAATAAAATGACCATATGTCTTAATTAAAATTCCTAATATTTCCTCCAAAATTTATTTTATATTCACACTCCTCCTATAGCCTACATAATGCATAAAATTTTCAACAAAATATTGTTTTATACCCTATCTGTACAAGTCCATATATCTAAATGGTATGGGTAGGATAATAAGATAGTCCTCTACAAGTTCAAATAAATTTCATGAGAAAACTATTGCAAGGGTTTTAATCTTATTTTGAATCTTAAGATTTTTTCATAAAGATCTAACATCTAAAATAAAAAATAAAATAAAAATAAAAAATCCATAAGGATGATTTTCATGGATCCTTATAACACCTATAAACTCCCTGGTATCCATTGAAGGCCTCATGAAATATATGAGCATAAAAACTATGTTATTGAGCTTATTTTAATAATTTCTTCTTGTTTGAGTTAGTTTTGAGATCGAAAATGGATTATTTGCAACATATATTGCTTAAAAAATATTTATTGCCTCTATATTAACCTAGAAAATATTATACAATAAGTTTAAATACATATTGAAGGCTATAATTGAATTTGACCTTGCATTTAAGAACTAGACCTAATCGAGTAAAAAAGGCCTAAGTGTCCTTAAAGCTCAAAATGGCTTTCATGATGTTTTATTTTCACCCAAATATATTTAAAATGTCTATTTTTTCCTCATAAACATGTATTAACAAGTTATAAATCATAATTAGGGCCAAAAGTGTGAGTGACCCTTCAATTAGGCACTAGGCCAAAACTAGCCTAGTACACCTACTTATAAACCTGATGGTCCAGATCATACCATTGGTTTTATCCTCTTTATGACAAGTTTTCATGATTTAAATAGGTTTATTATAGTTTCACAAACATCCTTGAATGGTTCACTCAACTCTTGACTCATCTTATCACTCACTTTCTTCAAAACCTATCAGTCTACATATAAGGGGAGTGCCCTCTATTTGAAAAAAAATAGAGGGCATTGCCCCTATTTTATCAAAAAATATGAAGATTTTATAGGTTTATAAAAGTGATTTAGACACTCTCTAATAATTTTTATCCTTTGATCAATCTATTTTCCTCCCAAACTCCTTATATTTCCAAGGCAGATTGTTAAGAGACAGATTGTGCATAGACTTTTGCTAAGTGGACTATGTTATGGAATATTAGAGTCCTTTATTTATTCAAAATGCATTATGATATATCCATGGGAAATTATTACCTAAATTTGGATCACTTTTTTTTATCATATATACTAATTTTCCTTTTTAAGACTATGTTTGTTCATGTTTTACCATGATCATCCTAGACTAGGGTCAACTTCCTGACTGAGTCTTTTATTTCTTATAGGTGAAAATTCATGATTAGGATTGAAAATAGTTTACATGACCTCTTATAAATATTAAAAAACCATATAAAATTCATCTTTACTATTTATTTTAACTTTAGTGACCTTATATCATCACTTAGGCACATATATCATTTCATTGCCTACTCAATCTTTCTCAGTTGACTATATAAGAGTTTTAAGACATGTATGTGTATGTATATGATAAAGGATTTAAACTCAATTTTTAAAGACATTTTTTTTAGTTTCTTGGAGTTATATTTCACTTTATTATACTATTTTTTTCATCTTTGATCTATAAACACCTCAAGAACCTAGTTTACTTGTTCCCTACTACTCAGGTAACATAATCAACTATCTTGAGTAAAATGAAGCCTTTTAGGTGTTGATTTGCATTGGGATATAAGTCATGTTCCTTTGAATAAACATTGAGATCATTATCTCATTTGGAAACCTCTTATAAAATATAATGTGAGTTATTTCCCTTTTTAAGTCCTTGGTCATCACTTCAACTCTTTGCCTCAGTTTATTATCACCTACAATTAACTAAGACTAACTATGTATGGATTTTGGACTCTGTAGGTATGAATTCAACATTGGAAAAATGAAATATGTTATTTTTATAAACCTTTAGATCTTTTCTAGATCTTTCTTAGAAGATGTTTATGTTTAGGTTCATTCTCCTACAAGTTCACTTTAAAGGCTCTATGAACACCTACAGGTAGGTTGTACATGGCCTTTTCCAAATTCCATACACATGTATATGATCATCTGATCATTAAATCTCATCTTAGGCCTCTTCCAAATCATTAATGTGCCTTTTCAATCCTTAAAGGACTCTTAAAACATGATGATATTCTTGGTATTACCATATTATAAAGTGGGGATCCTTTAAGGTTCAAAAATCTGTAAATGTTAATGAAGGAAAATAGTGCATAAGTTGGAAATTTTAATCCTTTCAACAACTAACCTCTACTACTCATTTTCCATTAAATATTTTCATATCTCTTTCTCTATATAGATAATACAAGGCATGATCATTAGGATACATCACAATCTCTTTAAACTATGTCATATGCTATTCATAAAATGTCCATGGACATCTATTCTGCATTTTTAGGGACTAAATCCCAAAACTTAGTCACTTAATCTATAAAGGTAGTGTATCCTTCCATTTTCCATTCTACATCTTAAACTGGTCTATCATGAAGTTTGATTCATGATAATACATAAAGGATAGTTTCAAAATAAATTTTAACACCTCAAAATGGTATCACCTATAGGTGGTTATGGTCATGTACAAGTAGTGAAGATAAAAAGGTAGGAAATAAGCATTATCTTGAACTCATGACAAAAATTCATGCTCACTAAGAATATAAAATAGTATATCATGGTCTGAATAACTTGATGAAAGTTTTTGTATCACATTTTAATGCTTGAAAACTCCTGTAGGCACCTGTTAATGGCAAACTAAATGCAAATGTTGCACATGACATCAAAGCCCCTCTCTCTTACATCAAATGAAAAATTGACTCACTATATCATGTTGTTAAATGGTAATACATGGCCTTAAAACCTTCAACACATATTTTTTAACATTCCAAACAAGTTTCATGCGTGTACTTCTTCATGATTATAAGTAGGAGTGAGTAAGAAGTTGATTGAATATGACATTGGACTGCAAGTTTGTTCCAAGCATTATGTAATTAGATAAAAAAATGAAGGGAGATGATCAATATGGCATTAATATATTATAAACATCACATCATGTTCCTATGAAGCTTCCTTTGAGAACCAAACACTCTACAAACAATGATCTTTAACTAAAACCTCATATGGTGACACCTTCCTATAAAGTGAGCTATTTGGACTATCAAATCAACTTTATACATGAAACCAACCATAAATATAATAATAAAAGGAGTAAAACATCATTTTTAGTCAACATTACCAATTGGATTGTATGAAATTGACAAAAATGGAGTAAAACTTATAGGGTGCATGAAACAATAAGTATGAAAGTATAGTCAACTTCATGAGGATGGTTCATGAAGAAAAATCCAACATTCACTTCAATAGAGCACAATTTAACCTCCCCTAGTATTTCGATCTAAAACCTCCTTTATTGGTCATACCAAGTATAAACCTAAAGACTAATTTTGTTTGCTAAGAAGGGTGAAAAAGGAAGAGAATGGTTTTGGGAAAAAAATGGCACTTCCAAAGAACTTAAAATGTGGAACTAAGATTGGGGAAGCTGAAGATGCATACCATGATCTTCTTCCATGTGGCATACTTCTCCATGAGTTCTACAAGTTCCAAACTCCCCTCTTTTTAAGAAAACTACCCTTTATTTTGAATAACCTACCAAATTTTTGTTATGTCAATTTATTAAGACCTCTTGGGACACATGGGATGTGACATCATATCTTTTAACCTTCAAACTTCCTAAGAAATCTGTACAACTCATTAAATGGCCCTTTTTGACCTCAAAATGACCCAAAATGACTAAAATTACTAAGGACCAAAGCTAGAATAACATCAAATGACATTAATTAACCTATAAAACACCTTATGACTTATGCATTAGACCCCTAAAACACTTTAAAAGTCAAATTTTTACTTAGGGGTGCCCCAATTTGACCTAAAAGTCAAATTTGGTCAACAAATTAGTGACTCATAGGGGTAATATGCCTACTATACTAACTAGACCAATAGCCTTATCATTCCATTAGGCTTAGGAAGCCATATGAAATATGAAACAAATAAAAGGACCTTTGAACATAGGATTTTATCAAGACAAGACCACTTGATACCTCAAACACATAAAACAAAGGGTACATACCAAATGAAGAAAAAACACTAACAAGACACACACATGTGCTCAAATTAAGGGAATCATAAAAAAACAATGAATAACTACGAACTAAGCATACATCCTTTCTGTTATCAAAAGGAAAGTTTATTGAATCATCCTCTTAATGAGATGGATCATAGTACCAAGCATGTTTCTCTTTGAATTGGATGATTTATAGATCAGACCTATTCCTTGGCACTTCACTTAAACTCCTCTCAATTAAATCATATTCAAATAGGTCTCTAATGTAGATATATTCATATTGAGCATGTTCACATACTTCATATTGTTTCCCACTCTTAATTTCATGGTCAATTTGCATCTTCTTTATATGCATGGCTTCAAGAGGATTTGTTTCTTGTTCCTTAGAAGATTGGGGCCAATAGGAGCTTGTTCCATCCTTTAAGACCTGATATGTTTCTCCCAACTTATTGAGAGGATGATATTCCATCTTGATGATTTCAAACATGTCATCATGAGATTCATATTCCTCCTGGAAGGATAGATTTGAAAGATTGCCTTTCCTTTGCATACTTACTTGAGTACCATAGTTGCCGTCTCCATCTTTGACCAAATCATAGCCTCATTGAAGAGGAGTATAGCCTACTATAATTAATAAAAAAAATCACCCAAGACTGATTATGATATTTTTCTTACCCATTCATGATATTTTGCATAATCATGGAAGAATCAATGACCATTTCTTTCTCTTTGGCAAAAGGAGAATATTCTTCCTCATCAACCCATTCAGAAATCTCCACAAAAGAAGTCACCTATTCTTAATCATTTAGGATCCTTTTGGGTCTCTCAATTTTCATCTCAAATAACATATCATGACTTTTATTCTCAAGGGCTGCAAGATCCTCCATTTCTTTCTTTTTAATTCTAAGACTAGGCATTTTGAAGTCATGTGACTTAGTCCAATGAGGCTGCCAAGGAGCTAGACTTTTTTCAAAAAGAGTTCTGATATTTTGTCAACCAAATGATCCTCTTTAGGTTCCCATACCGTATGTACATCAAGGAAAATGTTTATGGGGTGAGGAAAAGATGAACTAGTTTGTGGAGGTGGAAAATAAAACTCAAAATCATATTGAGAGTGAAATGTAGGGAGTTCCTTTGGAAGCTCTTGAGGAAGGGGAGACAAAACTTGTGCTAAAAAAAATTGGTTTTATTTATTCCTCTTGACAGTAAATTAATTTTAATTTGATTGGGCTTGAACATTATCTTGAGGTACGCTATATGGGGTGTGTTTAGGCATATGATCTTCTTTTGGGGTCTAAACCTTCCATCACATCTCGACTCAACAATCTCATCTTTGAATCCTAATCTTCAATTTGATTGGATAGGTTCTCTTAGAAAAGTCTTTATTGAATTTCATAAGAATAATCATGAGTATAAGGAAAAAATAGGTATGGGATGGAACACAAGAATTTTCTTGAGGAAGGGTGGGAGGAACATGCAAATCAAATTCATTCACAACTTCACACTCCTTATCAACCAAACTTCTATCCTCTTTTTTTCCCCATGATTCCACTATATTACTCTATCTTAGGATGCTTATATTATATGTCTTTTATTAAGGAATGGTGGTATGGGTTTGTATAGGATGAAGCTCGTTCTCAACTTCACACTCTTTGTCAAGACTTTTCTCCTCTTTCTTTCCCCATGACTCCACCATCTTATTTTGGCTTAGGATGTTTATATTAGAAGTATATTTTTGAGGTGGTGGGGATGAAATGTGAGAGGGAAATGAGGGATTTAATTCCACTTTATTTTATGATAACATGGATGGTTCCATATGAATATTATCCAATTCAAATTTCCTAGTAAGATTAGCTTCAAAAATAAGGTTTCCCTTTTCAACTCTTTCCTCTAACTAATTGGGAAAAGGATGAATTTTATATCCTTGATTGGGATCATAAGTAGGGATAAACTATGACTGATAGGAAACTTGGGGAAGTGGATATGAAGGTTTATAGGTTTCCTTTCATTAACTCTTAGCTTATCCTCTAAGGAAGAAACTAGGCCACTCACATCAAGTATCTCACTTATGAACCTTTACCAATTGGCTCTCTCAATACATACCCACTCTCTTTTGACCAAATCTAACGCATCTCTCAGCTTATGAATAATATGAATAGGAACCTATTGACCATATCCCCTTAGAGTATCAAGCTCCAACATATACCTCTCATAGCCTAATAGTGTTTTTTTTAAAATGTAGATGGATTGACTTGAGAAGTGAGTAGGTTGACTAAGAGAAAGATATGTAAAACACTAATTGTAGGACTAATACACTTTATGAATGGGTTGATTAAGAATTTTTTCATATTGATAGGGAATGGAACAAGCTTGACATGTCTCACCAACTTGGGTAAGATAGTGCTCAACATAAAAATTAGCCATGAAAATTTATTGAAATCAAGAATATAAAGGAAAATGTTACCAACAAACTTCAAAGGATAATTTGGGCTACTTGACTAGCTGATATATCTTCAAAGTCAACATTGATGCATGGATATATGCCTTAAAAGGCTGATTGTTGAGAGAAAACACCAAAAATATCTTAACTTATTAGACCAAAAGTCCCATCGCGCATGCCAAAAACTGTTTTCACTTGGATTTTCACACTTTGAGGAGATGTAAAATCTCTCCTTATCTAAGTGGCACAATGGAAACACCTCTAGGCTTGTGGCTAGCCTAAGAATGAGGTGAATCTCTAGATAAGGATAGCTCATTTGATGTACCAATTTAGATTGTAACTACACCTAAAATTTGGGGGGGAAAGGGAGGGAGATAACTTAAAGAAAACTATTCTAAGGGAGGTGATACACCAAATAATATGATGACTTACAACTAGTTGCATGTTACACATGAAATCAAGGGACAAACTAAACATACACTTCTCAATCTACATCTTCTCACTTCAATGTTACATTATAAGTTTATGGATGAATGTTAAAATATAGGAGGACTAGAAAAGAGGCATTTAATGGCACTAATAAAAATATTAACTCACTCAATCCTTGACATTTCCATAATACTTCACATGCCTTGCAAGAAGAAGTTTTCTAAATGCAACTAGGATGAAAGAATGAGATAACATGATAAATAATCCATAGTATTCACTAAGAAAGATACAAAATGAAATTGAAACACACTAATAATAGTCATGAAGAGGTAATAGTATTATTGATCAAATAGTATAAAATTGAGAAGGGCTTTCCCATACTCAAGTGGAGCATAAGTTACAATGGCCAAAATGGCTAGTTCTTATAGAATGAGAGTGAGAGAGAAAGGATAAGAGATAATTCCAAGAGTTAAAATGAAACTTGTAAATATTATATAAATAGTTAATTATTCATGATAAGATGATATGGTATGAACCATTTAAGATCAAGAAGCACAAGTGTCCATCCAAGTCATCAAACTCTTGCAAAGTGGCATAAAACTCCTCATTCTGGCTCATAAAATTGCCTTAATGATTTGGACCTATTTTAACATCAAAAAACTAATTATTTATAGGTATAATGATTAAAAATAATGGGCACTATATTATACATTCCTCTCCATGCATTGGTTGTAGGCCTGGTCATTTTTAACCTTCCCAAAATGAGCTATCATCATCTGCAGTCTACCAAATTCCTCATTCATGTACGTTCCAAAATTGGCCTCAAATTTGGATTAATTTTATCATTAAAATACATGGGATGTATTTTATGACAATTTTAAATAACCTTATTTGCCTTATAAGCATTAGGCATACCTTAAAATCACCCCACTTGAAGATTTCTATCGTTATCACTAGGTTGTCCACTATGCTAGTTTTGACTGCCTGAGATGAGAGCTATTGTTTGGAAACTTATGAGATTTTTATTAGAATTATATGACCATATGGAGTTATTAAAATTCCTAATATTCCCTCTAAAATTTATTTCATCTTTAGGCTCCTCCTATAGCTTACACAATCCATAAAACTATTAAGAAAAGCTTGTTTTGTACCCTATCCATATAAGTCCATATAGATAAACTTTATGGGATATATCCTCCATTAGTCCTCTACAATTTAAAATAATTTTAATTACCAAAATATTCCATTATAATACATCTCCATCTTTATTTCTTTAATCGGGTCTTGACTAAAGATTTGTAAGGGTTTTAGGCCTATTTTGACTCTTACAATTTGTTCATAAAGATATGACATCCAAAATATAAAAAAAATAAAAAAGGATGATATTTAAGAACCTTTATAAAACCTATAAACTCATTTTTAATCCATGTAAGGCCTCATGAAATATATGAGCATCTAACTAGGCTATCAAACTTGTTTTTATAATTCCTATATGTCTGAGTTAGTTTTGAGCTCAAAAATGGATAATTTTCAACATATATACCATCCAAAATATGTATTAACTATATATTAACCCTAAAAATATTATATAATATTTTTAAATTCATATCTAATCCTAGAATGGAATTTGACCTTCCATTTGAAAACTAGACCTAACTATGTCAAATAGGCGTAAGTGTCCTTGAAGCTTAAAATGGATTTCATAATGTTTTATTTGCATCCAAAGAGCTTGAAAATGTCTATTTTTTCATCATAAAAATTTATAAATAATTTATAAATCATAATTAGGGCCATAACTATGAGTGGCCCTTTATTTGGGCACTACACCAAAACCTACCTTGTAAGCCTACTTGTAAACCTGATGGTCTAGATTATCCCATTGGGTTTATCCTCTATGTGACAAGTTTTAATGATTTATATAGTTGTTTTAAAGATTCAAAAAGCTCCTTTATGGGTTCAATAAACTCCTGGATCATCTTATCACTCACTTTATTCAAAACCTAATAGTCTACACATAAGGGGAGTGCCCTATATCTGAGATAAAATAGAGGGTACTCCCCCTATTTTCTTAGGCAATCTAAAGTTTTTAGAGGGTTATAAAAGTGATGGGTACCATATATAATAATTCTTATCCTTTTATCAATCTATTTTCCTTGTAAACTCCTTAGATTTCCAAGGTAGATTGTTAAGAGACATACTATGCACATGCTTCTCCTAAGTGGACTATGTTATGCAATATTAGATTCCTTTCTTTGTTCAAAATCCATTGTGATAGATCCATAGGACATTCATACATGACTTGGGATCAATATTTTGATTATATAGACTATTTGGCCTTTTCTAGACTATGCTTATTCATGTTTTACCATGATCATCCTAGACTGGGGTCAACTTCTTGACTAAGTCTTTTCTAACTTGTAGGTTAAAATTCATGATTAGGCTTGAAAATAGAAGAAATGACTATATAACATTTATATTGACTCATTAGTTCAATTTGACTAACCTTATATAATCACTTAGGCACATTTCTCATTTCAATGCCTACTCAATCATCCTCAGCTGACTCTATAGAATTTTCAAGACCTATAGATGTATGTATATGATCTAGGATTTGAAATAAAAGTATAAAAACCCTTTTTTAGTTCCTTGGAGTAATATTTCACTTTTTATATTATTTTTTTCACCTTTGATCTATAATAACCTTAAGAACCTACTTTACTTACTCCTTGCCTACTCAGTTAATATATTCAATTGTGTTGAGGAAAATGAAGCCATGTAGGTGTAAATTTGCATTGGGATACATGTCATGTTCCTTTGGAGAACCCTTGAGACAATAAATTCATTTATAAACCTCTTCCAAAAGATAATGTGAGTGTTTTTGCTTCTTAAGTCCTTAGTTATCACTTCAACTCCTTACCTTAGTTTACTATCACCTATAGTTAACTAAGACTGACTATGTGTGTATTTTGGACCCTGTAGGTATGAGTTCAACATTGAAAAAATGAAATATGTTATTTTGAGAACCCTTGAGATCTTTTTGAGACATTTCCTAGTAGATTTTTATGTTTAGGTTCATCCTCTTACAATTTCACTTGAAAGGCTCTATGGGCACCTACAGGTAGGCTACAGGTGGCTTTTTCTAAATGACATACACTTGTATATGATCATTTGATCATTAAATTTCATCTTAGGTCTATTAAAAATCATTAATGTGGATTTTAAAGCCTATCATGAATCTTAAAACATGATTATATGATTGATATTTCCATCTTGGGAAGTGGGGCTCCTTTAAGGTTCAAAAACCTATAGATGTTAATGAAGGAAAATAGTGCATAAGTTGGCAATTTTAAGCCTTTCAATAACTAAACTCTACAAGTCATCTTCCCTTAAATATTTGCATATATCTTACTATATATTGAGACTAAAATTAATTCTCATTAATAATCATCAAAATATCTTTAAAAAATGTCATATGCTATTCATAAAATGTCCATGGACCTTTGGTTTGAATTTTCAGGGACTAAATCCTAGAACTCAGTCACTTAATCTTTAAAGTCAATATATCCTTTCATTTTCCATTATATCTATTCAAATGGGTCTATCATGAGTTTTTATTCATGTTATTCCCTGAAGGATAGTTTTAACTTCAATTGATACACCTCAAAATGGTTCCCTTGCCCTTTGGGGTACCACTTATAGGTGGTTATGGTCATGTACAAGGAGTGAAGATGGAAAGGTAGGAAGCAAGCATTGTCTTGACCTCATGACCAAAATCCATGATATTTAAAAATCTCAAATAGTATATCATGGTTTTAATAACTCTAGGAAATTTTCTATATCACATTTCAATGTTTGAAAACTCATGTAGGCACTTGTCAATGGCAAACTGAATGTGAATGTTGCACATGACATCACAGTCCCTCTCTCTTTCATAAAATGAAAACTTGACTCAATACCTCATGATTTTAAAGGGTAAAAAGAGGAATTAAAAATTTTAACATATCTCTACAAACATTCCAAATAGGTTTCATGCATGCACTTCATCATGACTACAAGTAAGAGTGAGCAAGAAATTGACTGAATATGATAGTATATTGTAAGTTTATTCCAAGCATGATGTAATGAGATAAAAAATGAAGGGAAATGATAAATATGTCATTAATATATGATAAACATTACATCATGTTCCTACGATGCTTCTTCTAAGAACCAAACACTCTATAAATAAATAACTTTGACTAAAAGTGAACTATTTAGACTATCAAATCAAATTAAAACATGAAACAAACCATAAAGATAATCATAGGAGGAAAAAATCATCTAGATCCAACATTACCAATTGGAGTGTACAAAATCACCAAAAATAGAGCAAAACATATATGGTGCATGAAACAAGTAAAAAAGTATAGTCATCTTCATGAGGATAGTTCATGAAGAAAAGGAAACCATTATTAAAAATATTTATATGGAAATTAAGGTATTTGATTGTAATTTAAGCTCCCTAATGCATTTTATTTGAAACCCCTTTGTTTGCCATACCAAGTACAAACTTGAATATTGCTTTTGCTTGCCAAGAATTGTGAAAAAGGAGAAAAATAATTTTGGGCCAAAAATGGCACTTTTAGAGCACTTAAAATGTGGACCTAAGCTTTGGGAAGATTAAGAGACATACCATGATATTCTCCCACATGTAAAACTTCCCCATGAGTTGTACAAGTGCCAAACTCACCTTTTTTAAAAGAAAACTACCCTTTATTTTGAAGAACCTACAACCTTTCAGTTATGTTAGTTGATTAAGACCTATTTCGACACATGAGACATGAAATAATTTTTTTTAACCTTAAAACTTCCCAATAAATCCATACAAATCATTAAATATCCCCTTTTTACCTCAAAATGACCCAAAATGACTAAAATGACTAAGGACCAAAGCTAGTATAGCATAAAATGAAATTAATTAACCTATAATACACCTTATGACATATGTATTAGATGCATAAAACACTTTAAAAGTCAAATTTTTACCTATGGGTACCCTAATTTGACCTAAAAGTCAAATTTGGTCAACAAGAATAGCCCAAGGTTGTGGGTGACCTATGGTTGCATTAGACCTATAGATTATTAGGATAGCTCCCTTGGTACATCTATTTTGCTCAATTCACTAATACCTACTACTATTGGGATAAAAAGGGATAGATAATGCATAAAATAAACCTAATTTAAGGATGGTGATGCACCAATATAGCTTATCCACACTATTTGAACTTAAACAACACTAATTGACAATACATAGAACTAAATCACTATCTACAATGGCTTATAGTCAACAATGGTTTATATCAAGGTTGGTTTGGATGAATAGACAATAATGGTAATGAAAGGAAGGCCTAGTTCAAGGCACATATAATCAAACTTGTACTCTAAACTAATCCATCAACATCATAACACTATAGATGACCTACATAGAAAACCTATCAGCATCTAGGTGAGGCTTGGACCTACAAAGGGATAAATTTCACCACTTATAAATATATAAAAAAGCATATAAACACTATAAAAATATCATGAATGATATTTAACATTTCATTAATATTCTAAGAGGTTTTCAAAGTACAAATCTAGGTAAAGTTTCCTCATATGGAGGTGAGGGATACAAATCAAAGCCTTAAGGCCTGAATAAATAGAAGAATGAGAAGGGGAAAGAGAAGTAAAATAGAATGGATGTGATAGGTATAGGTCATAAATAAAAATATCCCACACATAAAATAATTACATTAACCATAACAATCCTCATAAGTCCCTCTCCATGCATGATTCTCTTGAATGATAGTCTTCAATGGGACCTTGGCCATTGAGCTGGAGTAGTGAAGGTTGGGTTAGATTTGGTTGACTCCATTAAAAGAATGAACATGCCTCAAATGGTTAATTATTTATGTCTTAGTATTTACCAAGTGTGAATGAGATGTAATTAGGCCTACATGAGGCATTGAGATGCCCATCACCCTTTATGCATGTTGACTAGTCTTAAAACTACCTCATCCTCCATTATTAATATGTAGATATTATTATTCAATATGGTGGTTCTAATATGAAAATTTGACCTTGAATTGACTTCTTATCAGTCCCTCTATTCTAGTTTTCATCTCCTCTTGTTGACTAGGTAGGCCTACTAGGCCACTAGGCCTAGTTACTTGACTATATGTGTTTGGTGGTCAAAACCTATATGAGACCTTAGGAACATGTGAATAAGTGATATTTAGGTTATAATAATTTTACCATACCATGAAATAGGTTTTTTTGGAAATAGACACTTGAAACTTTGCAAAATTGGGTGACTAGGTCACTTTCTATTAGCATCTATAGATTGGCTATTTGGTATGGAATTATAGAGGCATTTCTAGGTAGATTTTTGGATATTTAATGATTTTAGAATGTGAAAAAACTATAAAACCACCCCATCCAATTATTTTAAACTCTCTAAGCAAATTTATACCTTACTTTCTACCTAATTCCTTGTAAAAGTACCATATTTGATAGGTCCATACAATAGTCCATACAACTTACCATAATCAAGTTCTCTTCTAAGTGGAATAGGTGATCCAAGTTTTATCAAGTTAGATTAGTGATTTTTGGTAAAAATATTTCTAAGTTTACCATGTCGATTCTATCTTAGATATTAGGTAGAGTTTTCCATGTCTACTATTTTAACAATGGTTCATATAGTATGGAACTCCAATCTAAAATATCTTTTCATGAATCTATATTCCACTGACCCCTTCATATTTCCCAAACATCTTAGAGTCCCATGAAAAGTTTGTGTGCAAATATGAGTGTTGGAAGGTGTGCCTCAACCTATATACTAGATATTTTGAGCATTTTACCTTATTAGCATTTATTCATAAAGTTTTCCCCCTCAATCCCACTCACCCCTTTATGAATTTTGAGTCAACAAGGGTGCCCAAATTCCCCTAATATCATTTTCTTTAAGTCCATATGTGATGGAATATATTAACACTTGAATGTGTAGAACGAGATGATTTCTTGAGACTATGGGATTTAAGATGGTACTAAGGTTGAGTTTGACCATTTATTATCATTGTCTTGCTTCAAATATCCTTCTCAAGACCTAATTAATCAATATGAATATTTCCATGGTCTTTAATTTATTTAGGAGGTCTAGGTATGCCCCAATGTGGTGGTGGGGTTTGTGGCCTAATCATGGCTTTTAGGCATAAAGGCCTAGAATGCCCTTTAAGGATTGAGTCATTTTAAGTAATTAGTGATGGTTTAAATGTTATCATAATATATCTCCCATTTGTATCCAATTATCTATACTTTCCCTCAGATGCTTGAACTCCTACTCTATTTCAAAATCTCTAATGGGTCTACCTTAGGGTCTCACTGCTAGCCTAAGTACTTGACAATAGTGTTAGGGTTTGAGTCTTATGAATGTGATTTGATTGTCTCAATTCCCTTATGGAAACCTTTTCCACCAATCCCTAACATCTATAATTATCTCTAGCTACCTATCTTCATTTCTACCTTAGTCATCTTGTAGGTCTAACTAAGCAAGGTCTATCCTATGTATTTGGTAGTTGGTGTTAGGGACCTTGGTTTGTTTCATCTCCTTCCCATCATGTTTATGGATTTAAAACTTATGTACCATGTTACTAGGGTCTAAAAACATTATTGGGTTGATCATACTTTAACTTTGTTTCCTAAGCCTCATAAATGGTCAAGACTAGGGTATTTATATAACTAGGCCTCATTAGCCCTAGTGCTATATTTTAGTGCCTTACCTACCTCATCTTGAGGTTATTACCATTTTAGAGACCCTCTTACTCTTCCTTTATTTCTCCTCAAATCTATATAGTATTCTTACCAAAATCCAAACCTACATGAGCTTCCAATTCTTATGCATAGGTTTTTTTAGGCCTATGTGGGCCCTTAGTCTCTTTCTTCATCAATATTGAATGGAATAAAACATATAAATATGAGGAAACTAATGGAACTTATAGATAAAGTGAGGACCCTTCCTTCACCTTCATATTTTTCTTGCATGTAGGGTTATTCATTCTAATTCTCCCTTTCATGGTCCTTGACCATCACTATATGCATAGGCCTAATTAGGCCATCGAAGTCTAATCCTAACAAAAAATACCAAGCATTCAGATAAAAATTGAGAGCCTTTTGGGATGCTTAACTATCATTTTTTTATCTCAACTCTTTTAAGTTTCATCATGCCTTCTTTATTTTACTCAATGACCTTACATGCTTGCTTGGTTGTAGGTATTCTATCAAGGATTCTTTGGAGTTTAAAAGGAATAATTCATATAAATTTGGATTTATAACATTGGAAATAATGGGAATACTTCCTTACCCTTATCTCTCTCCATTTTGACCATGCAAGGTTTTGGATACCTTCATATTCTTATCGAGGAAACTTTCCTATAGGTGGTCTTTCTAGGTCTACCTAATATATAGGTATAATTAACCCCCTTCATGGTACTTTGAATATAATTTTTATGTAACATAATTCATGGTCATTCTTTTAATATCATAGATAGTCTAAAATATCTCAATAGATTACATTTGCCACTCAATCATCTTGTTTTTTCATGACTGTTTGTATATAGGCCCATATACATGAATTTTACTCATGATAAGACCCTCTACAACCTACTAAACATTCTTAAACATTTTTTTTTATCATTTGAGTGATTATAAGAGATATTAGGGCCTATTAATTATTTCATTATTATTAATAACTTATCTCAACATTCTTCCAAATGGCATCTTACTCACATGACCTCACCTTATAACATACATTGTGTTTGGGTATATTGTCTATGTATGACCATGTGAGGGGTAGATTTTGATGATCTACTATCCCCATGGGTGATATTAAAAATTTGGTAACCTTTTTATACTATTATTTCTAACTTTTTGAGACTCCTTAACCTCATCATTCTCTCCATGTTCTCAGGGCCTCATTCCAATAGTCATTCATCTAACTGATCTACCTAAAGTCTATAGGTACCTAAATGAGGGTTTAATTTTGAAGGTTTGAGGTTGAGAATGTGTTAGATCATAGGGTGGTATGGGGGGTGTGTGTGTGATAAGAACACCATATAACATTAAAATCATATGGGGCCAATGCTTCTTATACTTACCTTGATGCTTCCCCATAGCCATTATCCAAGACACATATTCATACTTGTAAGAATATTCCATTACACACATGGTAATCATATGGGATTAGGTATTAAAGGGTTTTTTATCCTGGTGGTGTCTAATTTTTGTGATTTTAAAAGGTAGATTAGACTTGAAAAGCTTTAATGGACCTATCAAACAACATAAAACACCATCAACACATCCATCATATGGATCAAAGACCCTACAACCTAAAAAACTCAATATACAGTCTAAAAATGGAGGAAAAATGAAGATTTAATTGATCCCAAACCATCACATGTGTGAAATATGGGTGGAGGGTTATGTATATATACCTTTAGGACCTATGTAACACACATCATGCATCGATTCTCAAAAGCATTCCAAAGATGCACCAAAATTGATGCCACTTTAACCATTTGCACATATGAAGGAGACCTTTTGAGTGCCTAGATTATTAACATTTGTTCATAAATTATAGGTCATGTATTTAAAAAAAATACATAAATAAGAAGGTCAAGATACCCCTTCCCTCTCTCAAAAATTTTATATCTTAATCTTCTCTCTCTTGTGTAGAACGAGTGAAAAATTGAAAGCTTGTTTGGACTACCAAGGAGCTCAATTGGAGAGAGATAAAAGGTTTTGGGCCTATATTAAATCTTTTTGACGTAAAAAAATCTAATACATTTGACATGATCCAAAATATAATATCTAACCCACCTCTATACAAACATGACTCTATAGATCTATACAACCTACAAAAGCACCATAAATACCATCTTTTCTTGCATTTTCCATGTTTCTAACCTTGGAATGCCTTTGTAGGGTAGAGGGATGGAAAACATAAGTTAAAAAAATCATTTTAAAATAGGAGGTATGGTAGGGGGAGATGAAGAGACATATTTTTCCCACATGAGTGGGGAGTGAAATTAAATCCTAAAATTGACCTTAATGGATATGAAACCTACTATCATGGCCATAAGATGATAGTGGGACCTTTTAAGACCTTTATAAAAAATGAAATACTGGATGTATTATCCTTTCTCAATATTTTTATAGTGCAATTGATCAATATGAAGTGTTTTAAGGGTGATTGGTGACTTTAGGGGGGGATATGGAGGCTTAAAACTACTTGAATGAACAAACCATGAACAATGACATTGAATACATATTAGACCTTACTAATATTACTTTTAAAAAGGTTTGAAACCCCTAAAAATTGCCAACAAAGGTCTCTCTTCTTGAAATGGCTTAGATAGGCATAAAACTACAAGGATTAGAAACCTTAATCTTATCAAACTACCTTAATTTTTGCTAGGAGACCTTAATATTTCTAAACACTATTTAGACCACCCTCAAGGTTTGAGAAGGGCAATGACAATTATTCCATTCACTCAATGGCCACTATGACCACCTAATACATTATCTAATGACTTCAGATAACCATGACATATAATGGTCTTTGTAATAATCTCTAACACAACATCAAACCTTAATCAATTATATTAAGGTTAAAAATGAGACCAAATAAGACATCACATGAAGGAGATCACCATGTGTAGGATTGGGTGGTTGTCATGAAAACCTTTTGGCTATAGGGGTTGGTATTTGGCCTGGGATCCCAAATTTCCAATAGTACTTCAAATTTTCACCTTGAGTAATGTGAGGACTACTTAAGAGCTTATCACATCATAAAAAACCACCCTTATTTTACTCAATGTCAATAATTAATATGTATCATGTAATATTTTCCCCTTCACCTTATTTGATGCAGCTTATGACTGGTTTTTTAACCTTCTTGAAAATTCAATCAAAAGTTAGGGCTAATTGAGTAGCGTGTTTGTCACCTAGTTTAGTCAGTTGGTATGCCCCAATGTCTTATATAATTTATTCACTTCCATATGGAGAGAACCTAATGAATCAATATGTAATTTCAATGCCCACTTTCAAAATATCTATAGTAGGGTGACAACCATGTAAAGACCAAATGACTAATTAGCTTTGGAAATGTTTAAAAATGCTTTGGACCTATGAACAACCATGTTATTAATGAGATATCTATATATTATTGATATAACCCTCACCTATGCATAGGTAATAAAGGTATAAAAGTATCATAATCCATAAGGGAAGATGATGGCCCTAATTCTTAAAGTCCTCTGAAGCATGCTAATGTTGAATCCAATATCACCTGTAAATCAAGACAACCTCTAATCCATGTTGATCCAAATCAAAACTTAAGATTTATGAATTCTATTAATTAGTTTATGACATATTCTTAAAACCAATCCTTGGTCCCAGTTGTAACTAATAACACATGCAATTCTAATCAATAAGTAGCCAAGCTTGAGTAAGATGTGATTTAGAGAATGCTCTAGAGTTGAGAAATGATTTCCTTAGCTTACAAAAAATAGTTGGTAGTTATAGGGTGGAAATTATTTTATTAATTTTACATACCAACAGAATTATAGACCCAATAATAGGAAATATAAGCAAGCTAAGTCTCCATCACATATAATGTCTCAAATAACATTATGGAGATTGCACTACACAAATGGTGACATGTGTATAACACATATAAGCATATCAAAATTAACTATATTGATTTTTTTTAAGGCCTTTAAGGTCTTAAATAAATAAATTGATGAATATGAAGTTGTTCCAAATAGCTAGAATATTGCAGGTCACCGTAACTTTCCTAGTTCATCCAAACCACTCAATACAACCATGGTTATAGAGACCCTAAAATTTCTTAGTGAAGGGGATAATGAGCTTGAGAAAAATATCAATGAAATTTAATCCATGAAAAAATATCAAAGAGTAAATTTAACCCTTATTATTAAATCATGCCAACCCTTAACAACCTCAACACCACCCAATAACATTGTAACTCCCCATTACCAAAAAGCTAGAAGTGATCCACCTGCACTGAGGTCTGATGACAATTAGACCACCACTATCTAAATGAGTTAAAATATCATGAAGGATATGAATAATATAAAATAAATTATAACCCTCCTTAAATTGGCTTAAATTACTGAATAGAGGTATCTACTCCTTAAATCACTTACAGACAAGCAACCCAAAAATAAGGACAAAACTAATAACAATGTTGTGTTACACATATCAAAGACTAGAGTCCCACCCTTTTTACTTGAAATATAATTATTTGAAATGAATTTTCATAATTACTTGGCTGATTTAGGTGCCTCAACAAATGTCATGTCTACTAGAATTTACATAAATTTAGGTCTAGTTCCTATAGAATCAGATAAGGTAGTGGTCCAGTTGGATAATTCTAATGTCAAAGTCATAAGGGAATTATTGAATGTTCACATGTAATTACAAGCTAACCTAATGATTAATCAATTTATTTACATACAAGTGGTATAAATCCTTGAAGCATATGGCATGCTATTAAGTATAGATTGGTCCAAGTCTCTAAATAATTACATGGATACAAACTTCTCCCATATGTAGCAACCCTAGAGAGGCATACCAAATAAGATAAGATTTGAGAGGGAGCCATGAATGAATTCAATCATAATAGAGTATAATTAAATCAATGAACAAGTCAATTTTACCTCCATAGATTTAGGTGTCTATACTCTGACCATCAAACCAACAAGGAAGAAATAGCTCGATCAGGATAAGGATTTAGGTATGTGGTCTTTATATTTTTATGGACTTTGATCTAAGCAAGGATCAAGGGTAGTATTTTAATTATTTATTTTTATGGTAAAAAACATGTAGCTACATATATATTGTAATTCTATTGTACTAATAACATAACATACTATGAGGTGTTAATCTTGGGATTATAATTTATAACTAGGTATAATGTCCAATAATTAAAGGATAATGGTGATTATAAACTATTCATCAATCAAGTGAGGAATAACATTCAATGTAATTTTTATCTATTGAATAAATATGAACACCTTGTTTAGGACTTGATAGAGTCCTTTGATGAATTTAGCATTTCTAACATTCCTAGAATTGATAATGCCACAACATACTGACTAGTTATTTCTACTACTAACCTTACAACCTTGGACAATATGTATTTACAAAAAATTTATATTGAATTTATTTCATGCCCATCTATACCTGATAATGTTAAGAATTTTCAAGTGTTTGATGAAGATAGACACATTCTAGGTTTCCTCTATAAATAAAATTCTTTTGACATGCAGGTGGTTAATGAGGATGAGAAGAGTGATCTAGATGGATAGCATTGTGATGCTAATGGAGTTATGAAGATCAAAGATAACTAAATTCCAATGGGATTGATATCCTTGTAATATTATTTGATTTATAGTGTCGTATAGCTAAACCCAAAAGACCTATTTATCCCACTCAATAGTTTCAAGTTATCAACATGGGGATGCCTGATTAGTATCAAAAATCATTATGAGGCTAAAATGTAGTGATGAAGAGATCATGACTTATGGAGGATGTTAATACATTACCAAGATATAATTTTTGGGGATTATAATGAATTTAAGGTGTTTAATACTAGCATCATGATGTATAACATCCCTTTGAAACTTGATAAGAAGCCATTCAAATAATGCCAGAGGCCAGTCAATCCTATTATTGAGTTGCTTACCCTGGAAGAGGTCCAGAAGTTATTGTTGATTAGTATAATTTTTCCTATGTGACATTCAAATTGTGTAGATAATTTAGTGCATGTTAGAATTAAAAATGGAGAAATTCACCTTTGTGTTGACTTTAGGAATTTGAATCAAACTTAAGAAAAACATAACTTTCCACTTTCATCACTAGATGAGGAATATCCAATGCTCAATAGATTTGAGATGATGTCATTTATAGTTATATTATTAGGCTAAAATAAATTTTTATTTGATCAATAAGATTGATCCAAGATGGCCTTCACTACAAAATGAGGTATGTTTACATACAATAGGATGTATTTTGGTCTAATCAATGTTGATGCCACTTTTTAGAAGGCCATAGACATAACATTTTAAGGTTTGATTAGTTAATATATTGTTGTGTATATGGATGACTTAAATATTTTTTCAAATGTAGATAATACCATTTAAGACACTTGCATAATTTCTTTGAACACTTCTACAAATTTTGTATCTCACTGAACCCAAAGAAATGCATTTTATATACGATTAGAGGTAAGTTAATTGGTCATATAATTATGAAATAAGGTATTTCAATTAAATTTTATAAATTTGATACCATTTCTAAGATTCAATTACCAAATAATAAGAACAACTAAAATTAAGATCAATTACATGTAAAAGTTCATTTTAGGTTTTGTTGATGTAGCTAAACCATTGAATGCTAAGTTAAAGCATGGAGCTAAAGTAGAGTGGATGCCCACTTCAAAGAAGGCCTTCTAAGAAATTAAGGATACCATCAAGAAGTCCCCTATTTTGGTCAAATCAAATTACACTAAATATTTTTACTTATATTCATTCAGATCATATCATACCAATGTTGCAGTTATCACTCAAAAACTAGAAGATGGGGAACATCCTATAAATTTTGTGAGCAATAACTTTAAGGAAGAAAAACTGAGATACCTTTCTTTAGAAAATCAAGATTATGCACTAGTAAAGACAACCAAGAAATCCAGGCATTACATCTTAAGGAAAATAGTTTATGTTATGGTTTTAGCCTACTATCAAAATAATGTTGGGACATAATGAGCTTGGGGAAAGCAGAGGATGATGGGCCTCAAAACTTCAAGAATGTGACATTAAATTTAAGCCCATGAATCTGGTTCAAGGTTAAGATCTATCATAATTAATATCTAAAATTGATCTTAGTATTTGTATTATCTAAGTAAATTAGTCTAAACTAAATCATAACCCACGGTACAACCCTATTATTCAAGACTTATTATATGGGGTCATACCTATTGGATTAGATAAGACACATAATAGAGCGTTAAGAATGAAGGTTGTCCACTTCATGAAAATTAAAGGTTTCATGTACCAAATAAATCATGAAGGGATTTACTAGAGATGATTGACAAAATAAAAGGCACTAGATGTCATGACTTATTTTTATGATAAATTAAACAACAATCATCATTTTGGTAGTGTGACAGCCCATAACATCTTGCAGGTTGGTTATTAATAGCCAACACTGCTCAAGGATGACCATACTCATGTGAGATCATGTCACATAAGTAAAAAAATTCAAATATGGAGATCCATTCTACCATTCCTCTCCAATTAGTAATCAAGGAATGTCCCTTTTCTCAATAGGGCTTGGATTTCATTGGAGTCATAAACTTTAACTCTTTATCCAATCTTAAATTTATTATTACAGTGATTAACTATTAAATAAGGTGGGCTGAAACAAAGCACAACAATAATAATACTACTAAGGAAGTAATTATATTCCTCAAAGAGTACATCAAAAATAGATTCACAACCACTATGGAACTTGTTTGTGACAATGGACCTAATTTACAATCGGTAAAGTTGACTAAATGGGCATATTAGAATGGGAATGCATTGAAGTTCCCCTTAAACTATTACCCCTAGGGGAATGGTTTAGATAAGTCCATAAATAATAAATTTTTTAATTTCATTAATAATTTGGGAGAAGATAACCGACATATCTAGCATCTTATTCTCAAGTACATTTTATGGGATGATGAAACAAGGCATAAGAAAAGCCTTAAAATTTCACCTTTCATGTTGGTTTTTGGTACAAAACCAATACTTCCAATGATGCTCAAAAGGCCCATGTATCAGTGCATCAATGACTCATAGAAGCAAATGAAATTAGTCAATCTAGGATTTTGTACCTAATCAGGTTGAATGATGTATGAAATGAAACCTTAAATAATTTTAGCAAACATCATGTAGCTTTGAAGAGATGATTTGGCAGAAACGCACAAGTCAAATGCTTATACATTTTATACTTAGTTTTGTCATGGGATAAATCCTATGAAAATAAGGGCAAAACATCCAAGTTGAGTTCTCTTTAGATTGATGCTTATCAAATTACAAAATTATTATGACATAATACTTTTAGATAGAAAGACTTGCAAGGAATTGACCTATAAATTCTAGTTAATAGAATAATTTTAAAGCATTAATTATCAAATATCCCATCCAACACCATTTTAGAATGAGTCAGGAGGTTTTATACATGTATATATTATATAGTGTTTTGTGCTTCCTTATATTAGGTTTGATTTCTACTATATTTTTTCTTTTCTCTATTATTTTTCTATTCCTTTCCCCCAACTCATTTGGGTTAACTTGTTTTCTTTTGGTCATTCTTGTCTTTTCACTATTTCCCCTAAAGCGAGAAATGATTGAGGCTAATCACTCTTAATTTCATAAGTAATCATTTATGATGAGAGTAATCCCTTGGAGTTGTTTCAAATCTCCCTTATGAGTTGTGATTATAGCCCTAACAAAAAATAAAGCCCACTTACAACCATCATTTCATCAAATCTAGGTTTAGGAAGAAGTATAAATCTAAGTGGTAGTGTCTAAATTGAGGTGTCCCTGCTCCAATTTGGGTTGGTCACTTTAAGTTATGAGTAAATACATGATAATATATTTATATTTTATAAGTTAGAAAATAAATAGTCATTCTTGGGTAGCCACATAAATTGGAATCAATTATTTTATGCATTTTTAGATTTCTAAAGGCTAGTATTTTGAAACAAAATTTGTGAATTTTAGAAAAATTTAAATTTATATTTTAAGCCATCAAATTGCACTTAATTTCATAACTAAAGAAAATGCAATAAATAAAATGAATTAAGTTTTCCTAAATAGTTATGTATTTTATGAGTTTATCCTTGAACCCATGGATTGGTCCCTAACCCTAAATGGAATGAAAAATGAAACCTTTTGAAAAGAAAGAAACCAAAGGAAATTGAACAAAATGAAAAACCCAAATTTTTTCCTCAAAAGGATGATCTAGGAAATCTTCATCATAGGGTTTCTAGCTTGGTTGGCCATGGATAAAGGCCATAAGTGGGACTAGATTTATCTCTATCAAGGATATAAACACCTAACTGGTAGTAAAACAATTCCCATATCATTCCCCCCTCCAAGCCAATAACCAAAACTATCCTTCTCAAAAATTATAATTATTTTAGGTAGGTTTGAATTCCTTTATGTAAATGAAAAAGAATATAAAATAACAAATTAATTTTAACACACATTGATGGTCTAAGACTAAATTGGAAATTAGTATGTTACATGCTGAAGTAGACTTCAGTGCTTTCATCATTATGATTATTCCTATTGAATCATTTTTTAGTTTGTGCTTGTTGTGTATGTGTGAAGATTTACAGTTTAGGTTCTAAATGTTGATATATCATTCTCCCCATAGAGGTCACCATTTTTTGGGCCATATATGCCCATTCTCATTTCTTTCAAATATGAACCATCTTAATTAAACATTACTTCTTCCTTCTTATATTATTGATTAGTTACGTAATCTATAATTACAACTTGAATTTGCTTAAGTTTGTAAAGTTAATAAATTCAAATTGTGTAGCCTAAAGTTCCCTTAAAATACCCTTTGGGATTAAAATATGAATAAGACTTGTGTAGCCAGTGTATCCTTTTAAAACCTTCAAAAATATTGCCTTAATAAAATTTCTAAACTTATATAACATCTTAATTTGGGAACATAACCTATTTTAGATATTATGAGCTTTATTCTAAGTTGCCTAAGTACATGATTTATGCTTGAAATATTTTTACTATCAATGAGTTTGAGTTCACAAATCTAGTGTATCCCTTAGAGTTTTTTACCTCAACGATTCTAGACCTTAATTAAAAAATTCATGCTTTCATTTGTATACTTAGTCAATTTTATTATTTGTATGGACTAAATTTGGGATAGTCTTTTCTTTGAAGTGTTTCAAGATTTGGTGCATAGGCAGATGATTCCCAGGACTTAAATTTTATTCATCAAAATACTTGACCATTATGTTTAAATTTCCCAAGTCCTAAGATCATGTCATGTTATCATAGGACCCAACAACCTAGAAGATAGTCATTAACATAATAGTTTTTTATTTCTTGATCATTTAGATGATGCCATATGACATCATCCCAATGGCTCAAGTTCTTGGGGGATGAGTGATTGTGATAATATCCCCATGCCTCAAGGTCATCAGGATCATCCTTATAGCTTGGGTTCCTAGAGGGTAAAGTACACTACCAAGGGCCCTAAGGCCCTAGGTGGATAGGATTAGACCACATCATGATCTTTCTCAATCAAAACCCCAAGGATAAGATTATTTGAGCACATATATTCTTTTCCTTTTTCTCATAGGTCCTCAATGTTTCTCCTTAACACATAGTGATCTTCCACTTATCATGGTGACCCTAACCCATTTTAAAATTCCTTTCAACCTTTAGGTAATTTTATTAAAATATTTCCCAATGATGACATTGGTAGAGTAACATGTTTATCCAATGTCAGTTATGTTGAATAATGGGATTATTCCATGTGGCACAATACCAATAACATGTTATACTGGGGGTGAAATAAAGACCATAATTTATACAACCAATGAAAAATAAGTAAAATAGTTGGATTACACCACATGGAATTATCTTGGCAATGTGGTAGCCCTCTGGTGATGAAAATAAAGGAACTTGTACAACTAGTGTTAGGAAAGCAAAGAAGTGAGATTATGCCACGTGGAAAGATCCTGATGAATCACTATCTTGGTGATGACATCAACACATTTCATAATGGGTGGATTAACATGAGAGCCTAAGGGGAAGCTAACATTACCAATGTGGACCCAAGAGGATGAAATTAGGTGCCAAGTGGCATAAAGGATGATTAGAGGACATGTGGACCTAATGACATTTGTAGGGTGAAATATTAAGGTTGAAATCTCAACTAAAAATTAGAATGGTTGGGGTCTAATAAAGTGGCTAATGATCATTTAAGCTAACTTTGAAGATCCTGATTGGCCAAAGAATGATGTGTGGAGCAAGCTTGTAGCTTCTGATTCTAAAGATTATCCTAGGTGGATTGAATGGCCAAATCATTAAAATTACTTGGCCCAAAGGGGAGAAGTGGAGGATCTTTTCAATTAGACAAGTGTCATAGCCTTAGATAAAATACAAAATAATATTTGAATTCATTTTGAAGATAAATGGAATATTATAATAGAATGTAATTACAACTTCCTAGAATGACAATCATGCCATGAGGTAGGAAAATTACACTACTTGGAGACAAATCCCATTTTATTTTATATATAAGGATACTCGCATTATAGTTTTTTTTTGGGAGATATTATTCACCAAAACTATGCAAAAATTATTATAGGCTTAGTCCTCTCTCTTCTTGATTTTGTTTGGCTTGTGATTATCTACCTAGAGGCATGTTAAAATACTATTTTAATAACATTAAAGTAGATACCAGTTTGGCTTGACATTGAATTTTTTCCTTAGTTTTGATCTTGATTTCTTGATGAGACATAATTGATTAATGTTAAGTAGAAATTATAATGCTTTTTTACTAAAAAATATATAAAATATTGTGTAATATCTAGTCTAATTGGTTTTGAATTTCTATTCTATTTAACTTGAATTTATGTTAAGCCATTATGTGAAGTAGATGTAATAATTTTGTATGATTTCATTAAATATAATTTTTGGGTGATCTGTTTGCTTAATTAATTATAATATTTACCATTGGGTTACTTCAGTTTGTGTTATATCTATACCTAGTACATAATGGTACTATGATCAAGCATGATTTTGACTCATCGCATTAACAATCTTGTTTAGTCAGGGAAATACTTACTTTACTAACATACTTTCCCTCTCTTTATTTTTTTTATGATGAATATCTTGCCCATTATATTATAGTTTGATGAAAATATGAACATGGAGTAAAAGGAACTAAGAGACACATCAATGATAACCTTCAAGTAATACAAATCAAAATTGAACTTTCACTAGTTAATTTCCATTTCTCACCCGACTAATGATTATAAAGTTATTAGCCCTTGTATTCAACTATACAAATCCTAAAAATGATGGGGAAATCATCCCATGTGATTTTACCTCCTTTTGTCTAACCAAAGAAACTAATCTAATAGTTGCCCTTGGGTGGGTCATAAGTTGAGGACCAACAAAGGTCTTATCCATCTTTTATCCATTCTTAGCCAGAGGTGGGAGGAAATTTTCATGGGTTTTGTTGTCCCCCAAAAATATCAGTCATTTTTTGGACAACATTTGAACTATTTTAGCACCATAGGCTAAAATTACCTCTTCCCTTCCCAAAAATTGTTCTATGCATTCAAATTCTCCATTTTCAAGTTTTTTAAAAAACTATGGACTCTGTAGGCCCATTTCTATGGACTCTACTAGTTCTATGGACTCAAATCTACGGACTCCCCTAGTTTTATGAACTCTGTAGGGTGGAACTACAGACTTCACAGATGGTTTCTACGGACTCTGCTAGCTAGATTTCTACGAACTCTTTCAAAGTTATAGAAAACTATGAACTTGGTTTCTACAAAATCTGTAGGCCAATTTCTCACTTCTATGGACTCCCCCAAATCTATGAACACATTTCTATGGACTCTACAGGTTGGTTTCTATGGACTCTGTAGGAAAGAAACAGGTTCAACACTTAGTTATTTTTTCAATTGGGAAGTTCAAAGGGGTTTTCCAAGAGACTAAAGGACAAGTGCCCTTATGGAGGGCACTTGGAAACCAAAGTGGTTCATTGCAAAAATATGAAAGGTGACTTTGGAGCTCAAACAACCCTTGCGGAGGGCAGGTGAGGAACAAGTGGACTGATTCAAAAGCCGAGCGAGCAAGGGAATTCCTTTGGAAAAGTTCCTACAGCAAAGTTGTAAAGGAACAATTCCTTTAGACAAAAAGTCTGAAGGAATTCTTTCAGACTTTTGTCTGAAGGAAATAAACCTGAAAAAAAACAAAAGTCTGTCGAAGAAAAACAAAGGCCTAGTGGGAAGAAAGAATGAAGACAAAGGGAAGGAACATTTCCTTCAGACAAAATCTCTAAAGGAATTCCTTCAAACTTTTATTTAAAGGAAAACCCTGAAGGATAAATCCTACCAAATAAATAATCCCAAAGGCCATCCCAAGACCACCTAAAGGGTAGGAACCCTTACGGGGGGGCTCTCACTGACCAAAGTGAACCATTTCTCAAGACCCCAAAGGGTAGGTCCCCTCCAGGAAAGACAAAACAAGAATGCCAAAGGAATTGACAAAGAGATTGACGAGCCCACAGACATCAAATTTGAGCACCGTGAACTAGCCATTGGGATCTAGACATCCAGTGACATCCCCACAGACATCTGGTAACGTCCCCGTAGCCATCAAATTTAGGGTAACAAACTAGCCATTGGTTTCCTAACGATGATAGGCCTAAATACATCAAATTTAGGGTAGTGAACTAGCCATTGGCTTTAAAGCGATGATGGGCCCAAAAATGTCAAATTCACTAAAATGAAATAGCCATTGATCTTTGAAAGCTGGAATGTAGACCCAAATGCAAAAGGCCAAAATGCCAAAGAGAAAAACTACAGATGGAAGAGTGTAAGGAGCCAACAAGACTGAAAGAGATAGCTTGAGAGCTTAGATCACATAGATAAGGATTAAATACATCAAGGAAAGGGGGAATGATGGAGAAAGATAAAAAATATCCACACATAAGATATGTTTCTAGAAGGTAAAGTAGCCCACCAAGTGGACATTAGAAGAGCACGAACATTCAATGGCATGGCTCATTTTTTTGCATTGATTAAAGCAAAAAGTTGCACACACATTAGGAAACACATCAGGCGGCCCATATTAAAGACTGACACTCGATTCTAGCATAGCCCATGGATAGAATTTAAAATGCATTAAAGGCATTGAATGCATTGTAACACATTTTTTTGAAACAAAGTGCACAAGTCTTTCTTGGAGCACTATATATTAGACTCTCTCTTATTATTTTAGGGATCTTAGTCTATAATCAAAAATGAAACTCTATTCAAATTGAAAGGCATTACTGAGACTTTGAGCTCAGATTATTGACCATATTTCATTATTTGAATAAGAAAACAAGTGACCTTTCAGACTTTATGTTGGAATAGCTTGGTTGTTGGGGAAATTGTTCTTATGTCTGTTTCATTAATATGTTTTTTGTCCATTTGATTAAATAAGTAGAATTAGTGAAAGTAATTAGGAAGGTGTCTTGAAGCCAGATGTAGAGAGACTTTGTGTTGCTACAATTGTCTTTAGTTTGTCTATTTTTTATTCCTATGTAAAGGATCTTGGGATGACTTTGTGCCCTCATTATCATTCATATTTTGTTTCTATGTAAAGGAACTTGGGATGAATTTATGCCCTCATTGTCCTTTGTATTTCACTCTTTGGTAGTTGAGGTGGAGACTTTGTGCGTCATTTCATCTTGTTGTGTTACTGTACCCTGTTACAATTACTTGTCATCACCCAAAAGATTCCTTTTGTCTGTTGAACAACACTTCTAAAAGAAGAGGAGTATCTTGTATCATTTCATCAAGATTTCTCCTTTGATTTGTGAACATAATCTCTAAAAAAAGAGAGATGGATGGTTTATCCTACCCTTGAGTGTTATTTTCTGCTTATATATATAATATATAGCTCCTACATATCTACAAGCAACTGCCCCTTGATGAGAGGAGTGATTTGTCCCCTTTTGATGTAGTAAACCTGGACATCTAGCTGACCAATTTCCCTATGATATGGTTGAAGAGACCTATTTTTCTCATCAATTAGTTGATCAACAAAATATTCACCCAACAATATTTGATGACTCCGTTGGGGATTAAACGTGTAATCTAAAGCCTCAAGTTTTAGATTGAAGTAGTCCCTACCCTTATTCATTATAGACTCTGGTGACTCCATTTTATATCTTACCCATTATCATTATAACCTTACCATCTCCCTCCACCTCCATGCCAAATGGGATAAAACATGCAGTTTGAAGCCTCAAGCTTCAAGCTGAAGCAGGGCCAATTCTTTCCCATTTTTTTTACAATCTGGAAACTCCACGCTATATGAAAAGCTAAAGGGCTAAAGGTATTGTTGACCTTGTATTCGAGTTGGTACAACAAAGTAATTCTGATTTGTTTCCTTCACCATCTCACCTCCAATGAACCAAGAGATTTCCTCCTACTAAAGTCATGTCTCCATTACCAGGCAAAGCATCCATTTCTATTATTAATAAAGCTTTGCCAATACTTACCCCTCTAAGATTTGTTATTCCACATTTCCATAGTCATACAATGGCAATCCAAGGCCCTTGGGGTAACTCTTTTGGCCCACTTAATCTAAATCCACCCCTGCATGAACTTCCATGCAGCTCAAGAAAGAATTTCCCCAAATTCTATGGTGATGGGAAGGTTCATATTGATGAACATATTGTAGCCTTCAGCATACCTTGGTGGTGTAATAGAAGTGGAATTTGAGGATGTGGCAGTCAGGATTTTCATAGAAACACTAAAAGGTGCTGCTACAAACTAGTTTTACCATCTGTAGGCTAGATCAGTGACTAACTGGAACACCCTCAAAGCCAAGTTTGAAGCCAGATTCAAGCTTGTAGAAGATGCACATGCTCTACTGGCCCAACTCACACAAATGAAGAAGGAGCCTCATAAACCAATGAGGGATTTCATATCTAAGTTTGACAAATTAAGGAATAGGATTCTTGCTATTTCTCAGCCAACACCTGAGAATCTCAAATGTTTCTTCATCAAATCTTAGCTACCTGAAGTAAGTTTTTTGCTAAGATGTGCTAGCCAAATAGACCTTACTATAGCTTAGGATTTGTCCACTAAGGTGGAAGATGACCTTATATTGGTATGAAAGATAAGGAGAGATCCAAATATAGGTAAATCCTCTTCATCTTCCAAATATCCATCTACAAGTACCACTGATCCAATGGTACAAAATATTGAAAATGAGTTGCTAGCTCTCAGAAATTAAATAACACAAGGGATATCTTTAGCTCTTTCATATAGAGATATGCCAAGAAGGACATTCCCCAATCAGTCATACCAAGGCTACGTTGCTAGAAATCAAGGACAACCAAATCGTCTTCCTCCCCCATAAGAGAAACTTGCCATTGAAGCACCCCCAACCAATTCAGTAGTTGGATATCTCAAAACAAAATCTAATTTCTCTTTCCAGCCTAAATTGAATCAAGAAAATGATGTTAATCTCCTTGCAGAAGGCTAGGAAGAATTAGCTAGTGACTCCAACATTGCTTTCTTAAATTACCAGGATGAACCTAGAGGTAAAAGTGAAGCAGTTGATGGATCATATGTTGTATTCACCTAGTCCCAAAACCAGTCAGCCCATCAAGCTAATAAGGGAAAAATAGGGGAAAGTTCTCAACCTACAATCTCAATTGCCAAATGAGTAACTTCTCTACCTTTCCAACCAAATGACCCTGTGGGTAATAAAAAGGTAAGTACATTAAGCATTCTTCCATCTCCAACTTCAATTCCATAGACTAGTCCTCCCCCTCCTAAAAACTAGAAAGATGAACTGATTTCCTCTTTTTCTAATCCATTTTAGTCATTTGACATAATCAACCATGTCAAGAAGACCAAAATTCAAATGTTTGAATTTGAATTCCTACAAGCCAATCCTGAACAGTTGGATAGGTTAGTTCAGTGTGTGAAGAATAAAGATGTCCCTATAAGATAAGATGCTAAGAAGGTAACTCATGATTCCCCAAAGAACATGCCCATCCCAAACAATCTTGTCATTACTCCTCTAGCTGCCCTTGGGAAAATAGATCCTTTCTATGTTTCCCTATTGATAAATGGTCACAGATTGAGCAATTGCATCACAGACTCAGGTGCATTTGATAATGTCATGCCTGCCAAGGTGGTAGAATATCTTAGACTCACACTAACCAAAACCTTTGGAAGATGCTTCTCCATGGAGAACAAATAAGTACCTCTACTAAGACAAATCAAGGATGCCTAATTTGCATTTATAGCATTCCCAGATAAAAGGATCAAGATGAAAATCCTAGTGGCTGATGTTCTAGCCTCATATGACATTCTTTTAGGGCAAAATTTTTTCAAAGATGTTGGTGGAGAATTGAGCATGGACATGTCTGAATCAAGGATCCCTGTCAAAGGCATCATGCAGAGGTTATTTCCTCAAAAGGAAGCAAAATATGTTGTCACTTAGACATCAGTCTTCAGGTATGGGTAATTATTTTTTGACCATAGAAGATAGTCATGTTTTAGTTGATGAAACCCCTAAAAATGATAGTCTAAAAATTAGTTCAGATAGAACAACAGAAGAGATGATAGAATGCAATGCAAACACAGAAGAATTCCCCCTCCCAAGTAAAGATAAATCTGAGAAAGGATCAGTTTTAAATAAGGTATGGATGCTAGAATTTGATGGCAGTTGTTCCTATACTAGTTTAAGGGCTAGGATTGTGTTGATATCTCCTCAAGGAGATATTTTTCCCTCTTCATATGAATTGTAGTTTAGCAATACTAATAATAATACTGAATATGAATCCCTTCTACTTAGATTGAAAGCCACTAAAGACAAGGGCATCAAACTCCTTCATGCCAAAGGAGATGCTGAGTTGGTGGTTTGTCAGGTGAGAAACCTATACCAAACCAAAAATGAGAGATTGTACCACTACTGCAACCTAGTCTAGGATCAAATTGAAAGCTTTGATGCTTTCAACATCTCTACCATACCCAGGGAATTTAATGACTGAGCTGATGCACTCGCTATTTTAGCAACTCTCTTAGTCCCTCACCCAAACTTCACAAGAGGAAAATACACCATTGAGTTGGTCTTCTAACCAAGCATACCTGATAATGCCAATCATTGGTAGGTGTTTAACAATGATAACTAAATCATCACCTTTTTGGAATAAAGAGATAGATTTGAATAGTTGAACTTTGAAGGCAGTAATTCTCAGAATCTTGAATCAGCTCCTAAAATGAACTCAGATGTAGATGAAGAATTCTTGAAACTCAAAGGGAATAAAATTCCCAAAGGTCTAGTTTTACTTGAAAAGATATTTGATAAACATGATAGATTCATCAAAAAGTAACAAATGGATTCAAGCTCCTCCCAGGGGTTTGATAAGATAAATTTAGGTACCAAGGAAGATCCCAAAATGGTAAATATTGGGAAGTGTTGCACTCCTGAGGAGATATTCAAGTTCACTACTCTACTCTACCAATACATGGATGTCTTAGCATACTCCTATGATGACCTGAAGTCTCTCAAGCCATATGAAATCTACCATGACATTCCTCTCAAGGCTGACTCAGTACCTTACAAGCAAAAATCTAGGTAGTAAAATCTAAAGATATAAAGTACTATTTTGTCAAAAATATAGAAAATGCTGAATGCCAAGATAATTTTCCCAATCCATAATTCCACATGGATTGCCAACATAGTACCTGTGAGAAAGAAAAATGGTGAAATTCACATCTGTGTGGATTTTAGGAATCTAAATCAATCATCTTTGAATGATAACTATCCTTTGCTAATCATGGATCAAGTGCTTTAGATAGTGACCAGCTCAAAGATGTTATCAATGCCAGACAACTACTCAGGATATAATCAAGTTGAAGTTAGTGAAGTAGACCAACACAAGACTACCTTCACCATACCTTGGGGCACGTTTGCATATAGAGGATGCCTTTTGGCTTGATAAATGATGGCGCTACCTTTTAGAGAGAAATGGACCTTGCTTTCAAAGATGAAATGGGTAAGTTCATTATAGTTTATCTTGATGACTTGACTATTTTTTCTAAGCATCGCCCAGATCATATACGCCACTTGCAATAAGTGATAGAGTGCTACCACCAGAATGGCATTTACTTAAACCCTAAGAAGTCAATTTTTAGAGTTACAAAAGGGAAACTTCTTAGACAAATTATGTCTAAAGAAGGCATAAAGATTGATTTAGACATAGTCAAGTCTATATAAGAGCTTACCTTGCCCACAAGTAAGACTGTTGTTCACTCTTTCTTTGGAAAGGTGAATTTATTATAGAGGTTCATCCTTGATTTTGCTGAGAAGACTCGACACATTGTGAACATGATGAAGGGAAAGGCCAACTTCAGCTGGACTAAAGAAGGCAAGTCAACATTTGAGGATATCAAGACTGCCATTGCCCACACCCCAATTCTGGTTTGTCTAGACTACAACAAATAGTTCATCATATACAATTATGCTTCTGAACACATGCTCTCAGCAATTTTGGTTCAATAGGATAAAGAAGGTATGAAATCTCCCATTTCTTTCATGAGCTACCCTCTCAAAGCTCATGAGATAAAATACTCAAACATGGAGAAGCATGCTTATGCATTGGTGAAGGTAGTCAAACATTTTCACTTCTACATCTTGAATTCTCACACTACTACCTTGGTTCCTGATACCATGGTCAATTCCATACTAACTCAACAAGAGTTTGGGATGAAAAGAGGCAATTAGACTACAAAGATCTAGGAGTTTGATCTAGTCATCAAGCCAACAAAGCTGGTATGGGGAAAAGGCTTATGTTAATTAATTATTGATAAGAAACTAAAAGAAATAGAGCATGAAGAAGTAGAGGTGGAAGACACACTGACAGTCCTCTTTGTCTCCACCATGAATGAGTGGTATTTAGGTATTGCTCATTTCTTTACTTATGGTGAGTGTCCTACTCACCTATCTTACAAAGAAAGGAGGACTATTAAGCTGAAAGCTACCAATTTTGTCCTTTGGGACAATGGCCTGTACAAGAGAAGCATTGATGGAGTGTTCCTTCGCTATGTGGACAAGGAGAAGCAAAGCCAACTTTTAGAATATTTCCACAATCTAGCTTATGGAGGACATTTTTTTTCTCCTATGATTGCCCATAAAATTATGTGAGTTAGGTATTATTGGCCAACTCTTTTCCAATATACATATAAGTGGGTGAGAAAATGTGAACTATGTTAGCAATTTGTTGGGAGACCCAAGTTAGCTATTGTGCCTCTCAAGCCAGTGATCATAGAGGAACCATTCCAGAAATAGGGAATTAATTTTATTAGAGCTTTAAACCCATATTCAAGTGTTGGACATGATTATGTCCTTACAACAATTGACTACTTCACCAAGTGGGTAGAAGCTATCCCAACCAAGCATGCTACTTCAGAAGTAGTGTGTTATTTCCTCAAGGAGAATATCATTTCCAGGTTTGGGGTCCCAACCAAGATTGTTAGTGATAATGCCGCTTGTTTCACTTCCCAGGAGATTACACAATTCTATTTCTACTATGGGATTACTCTTTCCCACTCTTGTAATTACTTTTCACAAGGGAATGGACAAGCTGAATCAAGCAATAAGAACCTGGTGAGTATCATCAAGAAGCTAGTGGATGACAACCAAAGGACATGGCATAAAGCATTAGTTGATGCTCTATGGGTAGACAAAATCACACTAAAGAGGGAAATTGGTATGTCTCCTTTCCAATTTCTTTATGGTATCAATGCTGAGATACCAATCACCTTAGAATTTCCAGCATTAAAATTGGCTAAAGCAATTAAAGATCAGACATATGAAAGCCCCCTTAATAAAAGGATCATGAGCTTAACTGAGCTGTATGAGTAGAGAACTATGGTGGTGGACTAAATTGCTGCCCATCAAAGTTTGGTAAAGAAGCTCTTTGACTAAAAGGCAAAAAACTATGATTTCCAAGTTGGAGATCAAGTCCTGTTATGGGACAAGAGAAGAGAACCAAAGGGGATGCATGAAAAGTTTGACTCCCTTTGGAGGGGCCCATTTCCTATTTATCATCTCAATGGTGAAAATAGCTTTTTGCTAAAATATCAAGATGATACGCCCTTTTCATTTCCTCATAGTGGGCAACATCTGAAACACTTCAATCTATGAAGTATCAGATAAGATCAGCTTGTACATATATATTTGTATAGTCTCTAGTCCTATTTTTGTGCTTTCATTTTTGTTTTTGTCACCTTTCTTTATGGGTAACATGACTCCATAGCCAATGGCACACTTCAAGACACTAGAGATTCTAGTTTCTACTCCCCTCAGCTGTTCCAAGTTTTCAACTGAAGGAAGTTCCCCAACTGGAGCCAGCTGTTGTCCCCCAAAAATATCATTCATTTTTTAGACAACATTTGAACTATTTTTAACTACTTTGGCCCCACATGCAAAAAATAACTCTTCCATTCCCAAAAATTGTTCTGTGCATTCAAATACTCCATTTTTCAACCTTTTCAAAAAAACTACAAACTCTGTAGGCCCATTTCTATAGACTCTGTAGGCCCATTTCTACGGACTCTATAGGCCCATTTCTATGGACTCTACAGGTCCATTTCTATGGATTCTACCAGTTCTATGGACTCAAATCTATGAAATCCCCCAGTTCTATGAACTTGTTTCTATGAACTCTAGAGGGTGGAATCATGGACTTCACAGATGGTTTTTACAGACTCTACCAGCTAGATTTCTATGAACTATTTAAAAGTTAGAGAAAACTATAGACTTGGTTTTTGTGGACTTTGCAGGCTAGTTTCTCACTTCTACGAAATCCTCCAGATCTATGAACTCATTTTTATGGACTCTACATGTTGGTTTCAACGAACTCTATAGGAAAGAAATAGGTTCAAGACTTAGTCATTTTTTTAATCAAGAAGTTCAAAGGGGTCTTCCAAGAGCCTGAAGGATAAGTGCCCTTGCAGAGGGCACTTGGAAACCAAAGTGGACTGTTTCAAAAATTTGAAAGGTAACTTTGGAGCTCAAGTAGCCCTTACAGAGGGCAGGTGAGGAGCAAGTGGATTGATTCAAAGGTTGAGTGAGCAAGGGAATTCCTTTAGAAAAGTTCCCATGACAAAGTTGTAAAGGAATAATTCCTTCGGATAAAAAGTATAAAGGAATTCCTTTGGACTTTTGTCTGAAGGAAACAAACTTGATGGAAAACAAAAGTCCACTGAAGAAAAACAAAGGCCTAGTGGGAAGAAATAATGAAGACAAAGGGAAGGAACATTTCCTTCATAAAAAACGTTTGAAGGAATTCCTTCAGACTTTTGTTCAAAGTAAAATCCTGAAGGCCATCCAAAGACCACCTGAAGGGCAAGAACCCTTATGGGGAGGCTCTCACTAACCAAAGTGAATCACTTTTATCAAGACCCTAAAGGGTAGGTCCCCTCTAAGAAGGACAAAACAAGAATGCTAAAGGAATTGCTGAGGAGATTAACGGGCCTATAGACATCAAATTTGAGCATTGTGAACTAGCCATTGGGATCTAGACATCTGGTGACGTCCCCACAACCATCAAATTCAGGGTAACAAACTAGCCATTAGTTTCCTAATGATGATAGGCCTAAAGACATCAAATTTAGGGTAGCAAACTAGCCATTGGCTTTTAAGTGATGATGGGCTTGAAAACATCAAATTCATGGAAATGAAATAGCCATTGATCTTTCAATGCTAAAATGTAGACCCGAATACAAAAGGCCAAAATGCTAAAGAGAAAAACTGATGATGGAATAGTGTAAGGAGCTAGCAAGACTAAAAGAGATAGCCTGAGAGCTCAAATCACACATATAAGGATGAAATACAACAAGGAAAGGGGGAAAGATGGAGAAAGATTAGAAATATCCATGCATAAGATATGTTTTTAGAAGGTAAAGCAGCCCACCAGATGGACATTAGAAGAGCACGAACATTCAATGGCATGGCCCATTTTTTTGCATTGAGTAAAGAAAAAAGTTGCACGCACATCAGGAAACACATTAGGTGGCCCCTATTAAAGATCGACACTCAATTCTAGCATAGCCCATGGACATAATTTAAAATTCATTAAAGGCATTGAATGCATTGTAACACATTTTTTTGAAACAAAGCACCCAAGTATTTCTTGGAGCACTATATATTGGACTCTCTCTTATTATTTTAGGGATCATGTAATTAGAAATGAAACTCTGCTCAAATTGAAAGGCATTACTAAGACTTTGAGCTCATATTGTTGATCATTTTTCATTATTTGAATAAGAAAACAAGTGACTTTTTAGACTTTGTGCTGGAACAACTTGGTTGTTGGGGAAATTATTCTTATGTCTATTTCCTTAATACATTTTTTGTTCATTTGATTAAATAATCAGAATTAGTGAAAGTGATTAGGAAGGTGTCTTGAAGCCAGTTGTAGAGAGACTTTGTGCTACTATAATTGTCTTTAGTTTGTTTGTTTTTCTATTCATGTGTAAAGGATCTTCGGAAGACTTTATGCCCTCATTATCCTTCGTATTATATTTCTGTGTAAATAACCTTGGGAAGACTTTGTGCCCTCATTGTCCTTTGTATTTCACTCTTTAGCAGATGAGGTGGAGACTTTGTGCCTCATTTCATCCTGATGTGTTATTGCGTCCTATTACAATTACTCGTCATCACCTGAGAGATTCCTTTTATTTGTTGAACAACACTTTTGAAAGAAGAGGAGTGTTTTCTATCATTTCATTAGGATTTCTCCTTTGATTTGTGAACATCATCTTTTAAAAAAAGAGAGATGGATGGTATATCCTACCCTTGAGTGTTATTTTCTGCTTATATGTATAATATATAGCTCCTGTATACTTATAGGGAACCTCCCCTTGATGAGAGAAGAGATTTGTCCCCTTTTGATGTAGTAAACCTACACATCTAGCTGACCAATTTCCATATGTTATGGTTGAAGAGACCTATTTTACTCATCAATTAGTTGATTGACAAAATATTCACCCAACAAGTTTCATCAAAGGATTATATAGTTATAAAGGTAAAAATTTCATCACATTAATATTGGATAGGTTCACAACATATGCTCATTATTTCTCCTTGTCATGACTATTTGTATCTAGTATAATAAAATTTGCTTTTCTAAATATAGTTCAAATTTAAAATGGTACTCCCAAGATCATGTTCCTATTGTTACTATTAATTTTTGGAATTATATTCTCAATTTTGGTTACTCAGTTCGATCATAGATTATCACATCATCCTCAATATTATGGGAAAATGAAGGTTGTAAAAATATTCCTATAAGGGTATTTTTGTTATTTTGCATCAGATCAATAAGAATAATAGATTCATTATCTTATACTAGCATAATGGTGCTATAAAAATTACTTCCATACCTCTTCTAAAATTTCTCCATTTATGGCACTTTATGGTTATTATAATACATCCATCACTTCATCTTAGAGGGTGCAACCCAAGGTTCATTCTATTAAAGAACACATTAAACATCAACATTAAGAACTAGGTAGTCTAAAAGAGAATTAAGAAATGGCACAAAATACAATGAAGAATCAAGTGAATCAACACCTTAGTGAGAGGTATTGTGACATGGGTTATTTTTTATTTGTGTGATTCAGACCATATAAGCAAATGTATTTAAATAAATATAAGAATGATAATAAATTTTATCCTAATTTTTATGGCCTATATAATATCCCAATTTAAATTAGTATTAGTGCATACAAGTTAGAACTACCCCATTCCACTAACATACATCTCATATTTCATGTATCTTTCCTAGAAAGGTAATTAATTGGAGAGTTTTTGCACATAATGAGTTACCATAACTAGATGAAGAAGGTTTATTCATTTTATAACTTAAGGATATACTTTACACACATACTAAAAGGTTGATAAAAAGAGAGATTAATGAGTATTTGATCAAGTGTAATAATTTGAACCTTAAAGATTCAACAGGGGTGGATGAATTTTTTTTTTAGTAGCATCCAAATTTGTTCAATATTCAGGACAATATTGTTTTTAAGGGGAGTGGCATGATACACCTATAACCTATAACGTGTCTAGGGATATGTGTGGATAACTTGTGGATTACATAACCTATTATATTATCTTGTCACAACTATCTATGTTATTTTTTTAGTAGGGTTAACCTATGGAATAATCATGGATTAAATAAAATATAAAATGGTAATAATGGTTATTATTTTGATATCATATTATGAATTTTAATGGTATTGCATTGTTGTGAAGGTGTTGATCATTTTTGATGACCATGGAGGAGCAGCTTTAGTTCAGAGTTTTAGGTGCAGAGTTGTAGGTTTTTAGAATTATGGTTCATCAAAAGATGTGTAACTATTTTTGACTTAGAAAATTTTCAAGGGAGTTTGTCTTTTCACCATTCTCAAATACATAGTCAGGAAAATGTTTAATACTTATTTAGAATAAAAATGTTGAAGACATAACCTGAATAAGATTCACAAAGATTGACTAAGTATCAATGAGTGCATGTGAATAAATTTTTGTGTAAACCCCATATAAATCCTTCCACACTCTAAAGAAAAATTTATAATCAAAGGTGTACACGATATGTGTGCACAAAGTTCCAATAATTTAAGTAGTAAGAGAAAGTAAGTGCATAAAGTGTTGAGTTGAATCATATATATGGATGATAAGATCTTCATTTTGTCTATACACTCTTCTTAGAGGTCTTCTTAAGTCCAAATGATGAGATTTCATGCCAACATATAATATTACCTTTCACACATTCCTTGAATAACTAAAACTTTCAATGATGTTACTATTCAAAGCCTATTCTATTGTGTAGCCTTCAACACACATGACTTATGTAGGCTGCAACCAAGAAATAAATCAATATGAAAGACAAAGTGAAAAGTGAGAACACACTTACATAACACCTCTATGTGAATATAAACTAGGTTATTAAGGATAAAATAGAAAAAAAAATTCCTTTTCAAAAGTACTCCCATGCACACCTTATTTAAAATATCTCAAGTCTAAGTGTGTGCGAGTAAGGAATGTAAGGTGATACTTTGAAGTGAAAAGTATATACTCAAGATTCTTATTTCATCTTGAATGCTCTTTTTTTAAAAGCATACTATGCTCAAGTGACTGAGTTCCATGCCAAATCATAGATCATACCATCTTTGATCTCATCACCCATAGGATTATAAACACTTAATCAATTCTTCAACTTTACCTAATGACATGTGTCTTTTTCTCGACAGCCTCAAGCTTATGAAAAAATTCTTATAAGATAGTCAATTTTCATGAAATTTATTATTAGTCTCCACATTAGTAAGATAGTGGGCTAATGGGCAAGTGGGATGATTCCACATGTTATGATCCTACCACTCCAATCTCTCAAGTATTTTTGTATAGCCCAAGGAAATGTTAAATCCCCAATTTATTAGGTGAGTGGGATTATTCAACATGTCATAACCCCACTACTCTAATCTCATAGAGATTTTCACATAGCCTAGGGAGATGTCAAATCCCTGGGCTAGTGGGTGAGTGGGATGGTACCACATGACATAATCTAATAGTTCCATAGTGTAGAGGCGTTTATGCAGCAAAAAGTAGGCTACCAGACTATGGATTAGTGAGATGACATTGTGTGGTGTAATATCATAGCCCCATGATGGATAGTATAACAAAAATATTTGTCTATATAGAAAGTAAGCAAGATGACATGTTTAATCACATGGACCCCAAAGTGAATGAAACCATGCCATGAAAAATCCAAGAGTGAACCCAAGATTGATATTCAAATCATAAAATTGGATATATATTAAACAAATTCAAAAGTAAAATTCATGAATGTAGGAAATATTTTGATACTTAGTTAAATATTTAACCTTGCCCAGTACCATGTGTTAGCATTTTGTAGATTTGATCCTGTTAAAAACTCTTTTAAGACTTAGTAATTTTTATCCAAAGGTTTCTTAGGCAAATTCCACATCAACAAGGCTCTAGGAAAGTGAGTTAGTAGTATACTTCTATATGTCATAATACTAATGACCCAAATTCCCAAAACCTTTCATATGAGTGAAAAAAACTATCAGAGCAAGAAGTTAGTGGGATGAAGCCACATGTTGAAATCATGATGACCTGGAGTCCCATAAAATTTCATACAAGTGTAAAAGTTTGTAAAATATGCAAGTCAGTGGGACAAAGCCATGTGGCATAATCCTAATAACCTATCACTATAGAGATGATAATATAAGGTTCAAATACCTTAAGTAAGAGAGTAAGTAGGATGACACCATGTTATAGTATTTTAGTGACTTGTAGTCTTGGGATGGTCTGTATGGACTAGCATCATGTCAAAGTACTAGGAAATTGAAAGAGTGAGAGGCAAACATGTGGTTGGGTAATGATAAATTAGGTACCACATAATCAAATATAATTATGTAACAAATTATAAGAACAATTGATTGAGGGAAAGCTATGTGAAAAGGACCCATCAGAATAGAGGACACACCAATTGTGTAACTAGCGAGGCACTAACTTAACTTTGATGACCCATATAAAATTTAATTTATTGAAAGGCCATGAATGAAATGTGTAACTAAATTAATCCATATAATCAATCTTGGAGTGTCTTATGTGTAAATCATGGTGCAACTTGACTCCAACTAGCAGAGTGAGGGAAAAAGAGATGGAATCTAGCCCTCATCATCATTAAGAGAAGTTGTAGTCTTGAAGGATGTGGTAAGTGGTTATGAAAGTGTGGCCATGGTGATCTCAAGGAGATTTACCACATTATTGACCCCCTTCCCCAGTCATTATTTCAACTTATAACCACCCTTTTAGTGGGTATGACCAGTCAACACCCCTGATATTTGGATATTTCACCTATATAAAAAGGTAGAATAATCATTAAAATAGAGGACTCTTTCTAGCACATAAATGCTATATAAATTGATCTATCTTTAATCCCTAATCTCGGTATGGTAATCCCTACCTTGATAAACACTTATATTTTTCCTCCAAAATGAATATATGTTAATTTACAACCTTCTCAATGCTACAACTAGTGTATTCTCATGGTAGTTTGATGAATGTTAGTGGTAGTATCTGCAAGTCCCTTACATTTGTCCTATTTTATTACCTTTTTACATGTTTTATTCATCTTATCAGGTCATATAAAGTGTGTCATATAGTCTCATAATGGTTAACTATGTAAAATGTTCACCAGTGTCTCTTATGAGACCTCTTGTTCATCCCTTTCAATTAATGTCTTGACCTTAACCTTCATATTGAAACAATGATGCTTGCAAACTCATGTTGAGTCATGTAATAGGATTTAGTCTTAGTTCATATGCTTAGTGTAGTATATGCAAGTGGGGGATACTAATTTTGGTGTATCACCTCCATTTTATTTATTTTTAGTTATCTCTCTCTATTTTCCTCACAAGCAATAGGTTTAGTTGTAGTTTTAGGTGATACATCAAGGGAGCTAGAGATAATATGTGATGTCCCTTACTTAGGGGCTCCTTTTTCCAAGAAAAAGTATGATATATAGCAATAAAATCTCTGATACCACTGTGATGTCCCTTACTTAGGGCCTCTTTTTCTCAAGCAAAACTCTGATATATAGCAATAAAAACCCTGGTACCACTGTAATATCCCCTTCAGACAGGGAATATAGAAACACCAAAGCTCTGAACGAAATACAATTTTTGTAGGATAATTTCAAATAAATATAAATAAATCACAATATATCTCTTATCTACAAATCAAATATCTTATCACTTGTTTAGATAATTATAATTACAGTCTTCTCTCATAAAAATAAAAGAATATTAACATCCGGTCCTAAAACCCTGATCTTCTGCCAATCTGGGAATGAAACCTGAATTTTGTGACATCTTGCCCTATTGTTTCGAACACACAATCGCCGGCGTCAGTCAATATACTACCGACGTCAGTCTTTGTAGGTCCTTATCTACTGATGTTGGTCTTTAGTCAGTCGATGTCAGTTGTTGGGGATCTCTGTCTGTCGAGGTCGGTGCCTGAGCAGATCTGTATGGACCTGTACAGACTTAGTACGGCCACCAACCTATCTATTTTCAACCCTTGATAGCTGAACAACCTGATCTCAAGAATATATGATTCTAATACAGAAGATCTATATTTGTATATCCTATTAGATCAAAAACCTAATAAAATAAATACCTGGAAGCTCTGTGACAACTTTTGTATGAAGTTACCTCTCAAATCTGTAAACCTCTGTGATAACTTATGTATGAAGCTATCTCTCAATTTGGCAATAGATCAGCTAATATTTCATAGCCTCTAAATTGCACACAATGAAGATTTGATGTTCTCCACTGCAAATGGAATCCTGGAACCCTTGGCTCAGTCTTCATAGAAGAATTTCTTTCAATATCAAAATCAATAATCAATGCATAATCAATAATGGCCTCCATGAGAAACCCTTATACCCTCAAAAGATATGCTTGCCCTAATTAGGGTTTTCTTAAATTATAATTAGGGTTTCTAATTTAAAATTAGACCAAATAATTAATATTTGATTAAATCAATCAAATATTAATATCTCCCTCAATACATGTCCAATCGAGCCCAAACGAAAGCCAACTAGAAAAAATCTGCTAAACAAAGCCATGCCAACCTCCATCAAGACCCTCTAACCATCCTCTCAGCCTATGAGGGTCACATAATAGGCTAACCATGAACTCGGAAAATGTCAACTAAAAAGGGGACATGACAATCTGCCCCTCCTAAAATTGCTTGCCCTTAAGCAATCGCTGAATGATACACCCATCAATCCACCTGGATCCCAAATGTAGCCATGATCTGCCCTGCTGTCAATCAATGCAAACTCCATTCCATGTCCATCCCTATTACTAAGATAAGCACCCCAACATCCAATCCATAAATGAAAATCAGCAAGCAACTCAAGCAAACTCCGTCCCTGAATAATATCCAAATCTGGATTGTGAAGGCTAGAAAGAGTCATATCATCATCAACCTGTGACCCAACTATAACAGAAAGCTGAGTCTCTACCACATGTGATAACTCCTAAACTTTACTCAGCTCAAGACCAAGCTCATCCTCATATCTCTCTTGTGTTGGTGCCAATGTGCACTCGTCATCGCACTCTATCATGTCAGGTGGCGTAGACATCTCCATTTGATGAAAAAACATATATCTGAAGTTGCTACCCCGTATTGCCTTAAGAATGTGTGTCTTCCCATCAACATCAAAGAGAACCTCCATGTCCTTGAGATGAAGAGTAACTTCCTCAAATGAATGAAGCCACTTCATACCCAAGACTAAGTCTATATCCCCCATGTCTACCACATAATAATCAGCCTTGAACTCATAGTTGTTCAAGCGCAATGGGAGGTCTCTAATCATACGATCACACCTAAGAGTGTGACCATCAACTACCTTAACTCTGATGCCCTAAAAATATTTGGTAGTGAGTCCACGCTTCTCCACAAATCTAGCATCTATGAAATTATGTGTGGCTCTTGTATCAAGAAGGGTGATAACCTTCTGCCCTGCCAAAATTCCACGGAGTCTGAATGACTCATCCGACTGAATGCTGGATAGGCATGCCTCTTATATGTGAAGATCTAACTCTACCTCTACCTTAGGCCCTAAAGTCTCAGCCTCTGCCCCCTCAGAACTATTCTACTATTTGAAATCCTTTATATCCGAATCCTCATAATATGCCCACATCACACGATTTGCCTTGCCCTTAGGCCTCAAAGGGCAATCGTGATGGATATCATATGGACCTTTGCAGTAGAAGCAAAGCTTCTTCATATGTAGATCATTAATCACCTCATGATCCAAAGGTGGTGCTGCTGGATTGGCCTTTGAATCATTCTTTACACCTGATTTATCTATGTTAAAATCTGGTCTCTCTGTATCTGCGTTGGAGCACTTATGGTCTCTAGATGAAGAAGTACCTTTAGAGTTAAATTTATGGGATGGGGCTACCATCTCCATACTACACGCCTTCTTCATAGCTACCTATAATGAAGGAGGATCAAAGGATTTGATCTAACCTCTCAATGGCTCTGTTAATCCCTCCATGAAGAGAACTACCAATCTACGCTCAGAAATATTGACATCATGACTGCCAATCTCTGAAACTCCCTAATGAAGGACTCCAAGTTACTTGTTTGTCTCAACTGTGCTAGATCTTGAAAGTAAACCTCAGGATCCTTCCTATCAAACCACTCAACCAATCTATCCACAAATTCTTGGTACTCTGTCACCTGGTTATGCTGAAGTGTTACCATACCATGGTACCACCAATCATGTGCTACTCCATCCAAGTGCAAAGTGGCATATTTGATGGCCTATATCTCTGACATTGGTCTCAATGCCAAACAGGTGTCAAGCTTATGAACCCAAGCTTGAGCTGTCATCTTGCCACTGCCATCAAAAGTAGTCAAAGAAAGCTTACCAGTAGCCTTCTTTAGCTCATTGAATTGAACTCTAAGCCTCCTATCCTATCTAACTAATCTATAGTGCTCTCTCCTCAGAGTAACAAAATGATCAAAGGACATCTTCTCCTAAACATGAGGATCTAATAAGTTCCACTCATCAATTTCAGCCATGAGGGTATCTGTAAATAGGAAATCACCTGCCGCCTCTTCCGCTGGAGCCTCTGGTTCATCCTGCATAAACGTAGGTCGTGTAGGTCTATCAGCGGTCCTAGAATGGGTCTACTGGGGTCTCTGATTAATAGTAAAACTCTTGTTATCTCCTTTTTCCCCATTCTATCTATTAGGTGTGTTCATCCCCCTTATCATAGTCATGAGTGCTTGTAGTGTCTGATTCATCTACTGTTGGCTTGTCATCATAGCACGGTGAAATTCTCTGGTGTTCTGATCAGCATCATACCTGTGGCCCCTGGGTGGGCTACCCTCATGTCTGTCACTCATGATAATTTGCTATTGTTCTAACAACTAGGTACCTTCAAGCAAGGCTCTACTATGTGTGTTATACCTGTGTGGTCCCAACTCTTGTGGCTACATAAGATTGTCACACCCTCAGGATGGTAGGATTTAGCTCTGATACCACTGTGATGTCCCTTACTTAGGAGCTCCTTTTTCCAAGAAATTTTTTGATATATAGCAATAAAAGCTCTGATACCACTATGATGTCCCTTACTTAGGGCCTCTTTTTCTCAAGAAAAACTCTGATATATAGAAATAAAAACCCTGGTACCACTGTAATATTCCCTTCAGATAGGGAATATAGAAACACCAAAGCTCTGAACGAGATACAATTTTTGCAGGATAATTTCAAATAAATCATAATATATCTCTTATCTTTGAATCAAATATCTTATCACTTGTTTAGATAATTACAATTACAATCTTCTCTCATACAAATAAAAGAATATTAACATCTGGTCTTAAAACCCTGATCTTCTGCCAATCTGGAAATGAAACCTAAATTCTGTCTCGTCTCAGCCTGCTGTGTCAAACACACAGTCACCGACATCGATCGATATACTACCAATGTTAGTCTTTGTAGGTTCTTATCTGCCGACATCGGTCTTCAGTCGGCTGATGTCAATCGCTGGGGATCTCTATCTGTCGAGGTCGGTGCTTGAGCAGATCTGTATGGACCTGTACAGACTTAGTATGGCTGCCAACCTATCTATTTTCAACCCCTGATAGTTGAACAACCTGATCTCAAGAATATATGATTCTAATACAAAATATCTATATCTGTATAACCTATTAGATCAAAAATCTAATAAAATAAATACCTGGAAGCTCTGTGACAACTTCTGTATGAAGTTACCTCTCAAATCTGTAAACCTCTGTGATAACTTCTGTATGAAGCTATCTCTTAATTTGGCAATAGATCAGCTGATATTTCACAGCCTCTGAATCACACACAATGAAGAGTTGATGTTCTCCACTGCAAATGGAATCCTGGAACCCTTGGCTCAGTCTTCACAGAAGAATTTCTTTCAATATCAAAATCAATAATCAATGCATATCAATAATGGCCTCCATGAGAAACCCTTATACCCTCAAAAGATATGCTTGCCCTAATTAGGGTTTTCTTATATTAGAATTAGGGTTTTTAATTTAAAATTAGACCAAATAATTAATATTTGATTAAATTAATCAAATATTAATATCTCCCTCAATACATGTCCAATCGAGCCCAAACAAAAGCCAACTAGAAAAATTCTGCTAAACGAAGCCATGCCAACCTCCATCAAGACCCTCTAATCATCCTCTCAGCCTACGAGGGTCACATAATAGGCTAACCATGAACTCAGAACATGTCAGCTGAAAAGGGGACATGACATAATATAGAAATTCACCTCAACCATTAGGCTACCCATAGCCTAGAGGTGTCTCCATTTTATCACTTGACTATGTAAGGCTTGAACAACCTCCTCAAAGGATGAAAATATGAGTGATAATAGAAGGTTTCCCCCTCAAAATGGCTCAGTTACATTTATCAAGTATTTTACTATTTCATGAGTTATTTTTATGGATATGATTATTGTATTGATATTTGTATGATATATTACTCCATTAGTGTGAATTATATAAGTATTTTCTTTACTATGAAAACATATAATTCTTTTTCTTGTAAACTATGTGCATATACCCATGCATAAGCACCCACATGTGTATGAATATGTGCTCAATTATTTTTAAAGTGAGTGGATATGAATGTCATATTACCTCATGATTTATATCAATATGATGATATATGTCTTGTAGCTAAACTATTTTGAATCTTTGAAATTTTTACTATGCTCTATTTTTTCACTCATGGATGCTTATGTATCTATGACAAGCCCACTATAATTCCCCCATTTTGAGATGAGGTATGTGTATTATAATTTAATAATCTAAAAATAAGAGTTAATTGTATCATGTCATGTATAAATATGTCATCATGTAATATCATGTGAACATGTGGATAATATGTCATCATAACAATGTATATGTCAATCAAGGCAAGTTTATAACATATTTAATGCATGGCATATAATTTTCATGTCTAGATATATGTATCATTAAATCATGAAATAATAGGATAACTAAATAATAATATGTAGTATAATTTCATGATATAGATCATGGAACCACTTTATATTAACATTCTCAAAAATTTCAAGTGTTAGTGTCACACAGAAGACTAAGGTTACATACAAGGGACATGGATATATTGTAACAAACAAGTCCAAGGGCCCAATAAAATGGGACATACATATGTCACAAATAATGGATATCAAATATGTTGAATCAAACCAAGGACAAGGTCGACACTCAAGGTACATAAAAATTTCTCAAAAAAATCCAAATGGGTGTACACAATAAAAAAACACAAATTAGCCTATCATGTAAAAGATTAATAAAACTAAAGGAGATTAGAATAATAGAAGTAGTCTACACCATCCTTATGTACCAATGTCACTTTATATATAATAAAATATCCATAAAGCACAATGTACGATATGAGTAATTACCAAGACATGTGTAAGAGATCTAGGTAGCTCAACATGGGAAAAATATTCATTGACATATATAACTTGTAATAGGGAAACCTATGGAATAAGGTACCCCCAATGTTTCTATGGCCACTAGGTATAATAAATTCAAACATATACCCTAAAATTCATGTGCATGAATACAATGTGCCATCTACCAAACATATAATAAATAACATATGTAAATAGTCTAATCTATTAATCATGTCATGCTTAGGTCTTTTTTTTTTTTTTTTTTTGAATATTTTGAATGTTTTTGTATTTTATAGTTACTTGATTTTATCAATTTCTAAAATATGTAAGCTTTGTAAAGATTAACTAGTGATTACATCAATGGGTGGACCATGGGAGGTTCCTACATAAAATAGTGCAAGGGTCCTCTATCATGAATGGGAGAAAAAAAATATGGGAATGCCAAAATAAAATAACAAAGTATGTGGTGTGCCATGATTATTATTATCACTACTCATTAAACTTAGTGTATGATTGGGAACTCTAGATGGTTGAGGACTCTATAGGGTTTAGTTTATAGTATGAGAATGTTATGCTACCTATGTTGTGATAATTGATAATGTATTATAGGATATGGTTGCCTATGTGGGTCCTAAGTAACCCTTTGATGTGATAAACATTGAAAATATGGTTGTCTAGTGGGATCACATATGTTCCTATGAACTAGGTCTATAAATAAATCTTGTATATGTGTACCAATTGACTATGTATAGTTATCTTGAATAAGTGTACCAACCATCTCTTTATAGTGATCCTAAATAGGTGTACCAACCATCCCTATATAATGATTTTTAATAGGTTTATAAACCAATCATGATGGTGTTTGGGGTGGAGGAGGAGATATCAAAAATTTTAATGCATACTCATATTATTTCAAACATATTAAATTGGTCATGGTTACTTGACTATGGTAATTCTTGACACATACCAAGCCATATGACTTGTGCACAAATACATGACTCTTATTTTCCATTAATCTATGAAATGTTTCTATAAGTGGGCATGAATATTTTTTTTTCATTACTACTACACATAAATTTCAATGTCAAATACTCAAGTTTTTATAAATCACCTTTAGACTATCTCTAGTTTAGGATAAATGTCCTTCATACTCCTAGACATATATGCTCTATACAAAGTGGAGTTAAGTGTTCCCCTATCCAATTATTTAAAATGTGTCCCATGGAAAATAATAATAGTTTCCATATTTAAATCAATATTTTAGGTCTTCCCATGTGTTTCATAATGTCAGATAAAATAAATTGTCAAAAGATTTACCTATATTATACATGTCAAGAGTCACACTTGTTATTAACTTGGTTAATTTTTTTATATTTATGCACATTGATAAAATTCACCATATTATACCCAGAGTTTAAATAATTAATAGGTATTATCCATAATCCAAGTCAATAAATCTATAAATCAAGTCAAAATCTATCATTATTAAGCATCAAACCCATTTTCTAGTTGTGTATGCATAGTCAAAGGATCACAATTACACATTCACTCTATGTGGATTTGATTTCCCTCCTTACAGTATTAGATATGTAGGTAGTGATCAATTTTCAAAGATGGGATTGAGGTCATATCAACCCATTACACTCCCTTTTTTTCTTGGAAGTTCTCAATCTATCAGAATGCCCTTAGGGTTTTAAATACAAAGGAATAAAAACAATAATTTAATCATGGACAAACTCTAATTGTGATATCTCATATTTTTTAATGATTTATAAGCATATAATTCATATCAATTAGGTTTTATGCATATTCAATTGGGACAAGTCTATAATAAATATCCTTAGGCACACTACATCGCTATCTACTTACTATACAAGCCTATCTAGAAACAAATTTTGATTTTTCCTCTAATCTCTCATTTATAGATTCCTAGTTTCTCTATATTTTATATTAGAACCTATCATATTCAACTAGTGTATTTTTTTTATCAACAGACTTAGGACCATTGTGCTACTATCTACCTATAGTAGACCTACATAAATTTTGTTATTTCTTTTTATTCTTATCGGGATCCTACATAATCACTTATTATTCAATTTTTCACTTGAAGATAGTAAAAAAAATAAATATAATTTACATTTTAGGCTATTTACATTTCTTTTTATTTCTCTCCAAAGATAATAGCTTTCTATATTTAACAATTATAAAAATTAGAATAGCCAAATATTTTATATCTTTTTACTTTCTAATATTTTTATGTTTTACACCTATATAATTACAAATACAATTCATTTATTGTATTTTTATAAAAATTGGGTAAAATAACTGTACACCTATAATTTTGCTTAATTTTTTCAAACATCTTTATTTTATACACTAGTGTACTGTAGATGGTACTATATAAAAAAATTACATGGAAGGGTGCTGTAAAAACATGTAAAAGACCATGTTACTCTTTATTAATAATAAGGGTGTGGATAATATGGTGTATCCTCCCTAAAGAGGTAATTACATGTATCTAAAGATATATTTTTTTTGTAAATAGGATCCTTTAATTTCCTTTGATGTATCTTGTAAATCTTTTCATGTTTACCCAAGGGAGTGGATAAGTGTCACCATGCAAATGTTATCATTTGAACCATTATTGATAATGACACTTGTGTATGGTTTATACATCAATATTGGATCTTATTAAGAGTGAATGATAATATAAATCTTCATCAACTATCTCAGTGTCATAAAATGTGATTCTACACCATTATGGTCAAGTATTAATAAGTGTATCAATAATAGAATATATTGGATGATCATATGTCACAAGTGGAGGATGCATGTTTTATTCATAATCTACCTCTAAAGTATCCTCAGTTTAAATTACGTCATATCTAGGAAAATTATCATTAAATATCTTCAACTCGATACTTCCATCATGTTTTGGTCTAGATTTCTATATAGGGGTATCCAAATTGATAATGTTGGCATTGATAAAATATTGTATATTATGTCTAAGTTTGAATCATATGTTTGTTGAATGTCTTATAATATGATGATAATCATTGTATGAATTGAAATCATAGTTCCTTGGTTTAGGCCTATTAGGATCAATCTCTTGTGGATAAACAAGTTTGATAAAGTTGTACTCAATTAAAAATTTTAGTAGTACATGAGGACCTAATGGTAATCTTGAAAAATTCATCTTTGATAGAGTTGTAAATTGTATTTGGTTAGTAGGTTGTGATGCTACATTGACTATAATATTTAATTCATTCTTGTTATCATTTATATTGACATCATAGTTTGGTTTGATTTAAAACTTAATTATTGAATTATTGGTAGGATTAAATGTATACTTGAGTTTATTCAAAGCTAAAATCTTGAATTATTTGTCACATACTCTGTCACAACTCATCAACGGATTTTAATTTATTGAATATAATTTAATCTTGGAGTGGTGAAAGTAATATTTTATTAAATATATATTTAGTTTAGTTTCATTCATAATGTTGGTTGTTTTTTCTAATATTGTCTTGTTGCAAAGTGAATAATTATTGATTGGTTCATTATATATTTTCTTAAATTTAGGCATAGGATAGATTGTCATCAATGTTGATTGAAAATATGATAGGAATTTTTGTACCAAGGGGTTACATGACTTTAGGGATTGGAGGGGGAGATCATAAAACCATAACAATGAATAGTTCTTGAGACTTATTTAAAATAGTTTGGTCAATATGTATTCATTGTATGCATAGTAAAAGCATGTTGTGTGGAATGATCTAAGGTGTTAATTAGGCTCAACTTTACCTTTGTATGATGAAATTTTGGGAGCTAAAAATCCTATTGGAAAATGATAGGATACTATATCATGGATATTTTTTTATGGAGTGATGCATATGAAACTATGTAATGGATATATCTCAATGCACCTTGGTCTAGCTACAATACCTTGAAATTTAGAGCTAAAATAGTATGTTTAAGGGATTGTGTAATAGGAGTGGCTCATGATGTAACATGTATAGTCATCATGGGAGGGGTAAAGGTTGCATGTGTATAGATATGTATGTAATTTTTATTAAGTCTTTGTGTTACTCCTAAACATTGGGTAGATGTCACATAAGTCACTATAGGTGTATTCATAGGGATAATACCAGTACTAGAGGCTTGAACACCTAATATAAAAAAACAAGCTCAAAATACTTGGTCGATAATAATAAAGGGATCTTATTATTCAATCTAAGATGTAGTAAGATTAGCTTAGTGTGTAACCTTATATGAATTGATAAATTGGAAAATTATACCCACATATTTAAGATATTGATGAAGTCCTTGCCAAAATTTGGACAAGGTTTTAACTTGCTCAAGATATACCACATTAAGTTCATTGGGATAAGTTTTATTTAATCCCACTTAATTATTTTTATTATTGTGTTCATTTTTATTATCTTGATTATCATGTTATAATAGAGGTATATCAACATAAGCATTTATTTTTAAATATTCATCAATAATTACATCATAAAAATAATAAGAAACATACACAATATCTATTTTATCTGAAGTATAAGGAATTCAATTATGCTCTATTTATATCCCACTTAGTCTACAACTACATCTTATAGGGATAAGGGAACTAGAATTATTGGATTTCATAGGATGGGATCATGTAATTATGTAGAATACTAAGGCCAAAGGTGAAAATATTATTTTGTGTATAGAAATAAAAAATTAGGTCTCAAATCATAAGAAAAAAATATAAAATATATATATTTTTATAGAAATTAGATTGAAATATGAAACCCTAGGATAATAAAATAAACCTAAAAAGAATGGTTGGATATGTGTAAATATTTACCATTATGTTTTACCCTAATTTGGATTAATGTAATCTATTAGTGCCCAAAATTGTGTTCGAGTAATTTGGGTCTTTGTATGAGCTATGCCCTATGCCAGAGTTAAGTGAGCTTTAATGTCTTAGTTTATTGTATTATTTGTTAGGAAGAAATGTTGGGGCATGTAATTTGAGAAATCATGTCTGTTATCTTGGTTAAATGAGTCCAAAGGGACATTTGTCAAAGATGGAAAACACCTAAGGAAGGCTCGAAAAAGATTTAAAAATTAACCATGTGTGGAGCAAGGATTCTATGGCACAAGAGTCTATAGTAAATAATTGAGGGTGTAACCAAGTATTTTTACAAATCTTGGATCCTTCACACTCAATAGAGGAAGTATGTCGGTGTTCCAAATAAAAATAGGATGTTTCACTTATGTGTTTTCATGATTAAGGTGAGGAATAGTCTAATGAACCGAATGAATAATATGTATTTGACTTAAGTGACCCCCCCTAAGAGTGAGATTTAGGAGATGGGAGGGTTTTACACTCCTCTACTTTTGAAGGAAGTTGGTATAAGTAGTGAATGTACCTATGATCTTGTTTTATTTTTTGATATGGACACTTAGTAGAACATCAATCCCTAAGATGTTTTGAGCCTTTTTGAAAATTACCCCACTTACCTTTTTGTGGACATGGTGCTAAAAATCTCTAGGGCCCAAATGTCTAATTTTAATAATAAAAATATTCATACCATGTTGAGGTGCTGGGGTGTTTGTTAATTTTGGGACCCTTTTGGAAATTACCTCGCTTGATTTTATGGACATTTTTCAAAATGTTTCCAAAGGCCCAAACACCTAAGTTTTTGTAAAAGAAGGATCATTGTAGGTTATGCCCTTTGTTTCATCAGGTTATGCCCTTCGTTTCATCAGGGACTCGTGACTTTTTGTCCTACAGTACCAAAATGTCATAATAAGTAAAAAGGGTGAGGAAAGCCTTGAAGACTTGAATAGGAGTTTTTTAAATCTATGATTCACTCATAGTTCACCATGTATTGTGAAAGAGTGATTACTTAGCACGTAAGGGAAGGCCTTGCATTTTCCCTATATTTTTCAAATGAGGATCAAGAAATTTATGGGGGTAGGTGTTGATTTAACACCTTATCTTGGAGCATTAATGGCAACCCTAATTCTAAAATGTAATAGATTATAATTAAGTGTTATTCTTTATTTAAACTTACCTTTCACATTTAGAGCTAAAGATTTATGATTATAAGTGACTAAGTGTACCAGAGTGAAAAATGATGTGAATATAGTGAATCAAAGTGCAAGTTACAAAGGATTTCTACTTATACCTATGTGTAGCCTGAACTACTACCAATGGTAGCTTCTTCAAAAACATCAAAGGGAAGCATCGTATCAGTATTGGATTCAATCAAGGACACTAATGTTATGAATTTGGATTTTAGGGAACTAGTAAATGCTTTTCAAGAACCAAACCCCCCACAAGTAGTTGCCAATGTTGGAATGAGCTACATCTCACTAATAGAAATGTTTCCCCTAGTTGCTCCATACCCAAAGCTCATCATAACATGTTCTTGAGTGTATCAACTAGATACTAGAACTATCATTGATGGTAGTCATTAAGTAGTATGATCCTTTACTCTAGAGGTCCTTAACACCATGTTTGGCATTCTCCCTCAACCAAAAATCATCACACTCAGCATCAAAGAATGCCAACAATACACTAACAATGACGAGAAAGCCATCTGGGAGGAAGTAAACTCATGTTAGCTAACCAAGAAAAGAACCAAGGTCTCAAGAATGTCTAAGAACTTAAAGTTGGTAGAATTTAATGAGTTTCCTTAGTATGTTATAGCCATGTTTGCTAGAATTTATGGGCTACCCACTATTGAGAAGTTTGAGACATGGATGTTTTTAATCATGCTCTATGTACTAGAGGGGAAGAAGAGGATTGACTAGGCCACTATCCTTAGTGATGATTTGCATGAATAGATGATGTGACTCCAAGTATCCATTACGTCCAAGGAGAAATTTCAAGGTACATTTTATATGTCATCCTACCTGATGTATAATTTGGTACACAATAGGGTTTTCCAGGGACTTACCAGTAACCCCATGGGGATGAGGATTTATGAAATATATCCTAAGGTAACCCTGGAAGGGTCTAGGAATAGTTTTTACAAGGTGCATAACTACTTATTAAACCCCATGATGATTGTATTCTACCCCCTAGAGATCCTAAATAGAATGTCTACAATAACCAAATAGGTAATTAAGAAGTTTGGAACCACTTACATTTAGCTCAAAACATTTACGTACATCACAGTGAGTGGTTATTCTAGAGGCCCATTCAAATTGCCCAAATACCTAGATGATAGATTGGTAATAATATAACTATGTAGGAAGATGCTACCACTACATGAAATGATTGCAGTGAAAAAGATAAGCAATTCTTTCAAGTTCCCTATGGTGATTTCTTTCTATTCATGCCCTTCTATGGCCAAGTAAAAGGGGTTGGAACTGGAAATGAGTTTGTATGTACTTGGTAAGATGAAACCCTAACTCAATTATGACATTATATGGTTGATAAATATGGTGACAAACATGGTATGGCATCATTCCCACTATGAAGACCTATGGTTTGATTGCACCATGGAAGATGTCAAGAAATGGGAGTATATGAGGTAAATAGTGTAAGATGTCATAGCATATGACATTATTCCTCTCCCCAAGAATATGGATGATGACAACATGATACTCTCCTCCACATACAATAGGATAAATATTGAATCCTATCCAATTGATCTACCAAATTTTACTAAGGAAGAAAATGATTCCATCCCCAGGCGAGAAATATGGATAATGAGGATAACCTTCAAGTGGTTAAAGGAACATGGGGTCAACCTCAAGTCATACAACACCCTTTCCCTCTAATATTTGAGGGAGGTGAAAGGGTTGAATGCATTATACCCTACATATAGTGGTGACCCTCCAGCCCCCTCATCATCTGTAGTAGGAAGAGGGAAAAAAAGTTGGGAGATACTGACTCCACCAAGCTAATGGACATAAAAAAAATGACTATAGTCCAATCCAAAGTTGGGATGTATTTCTTAAAGATAATGAGTCTAGATAAAACTTGGTATAAAATTGTCATTGGGTAGATCACACTAGCTAGCACCATCCCTGTCATGTCCCCTTTTTAGTTGACATGTTCAGAGTTGATGGTTAGCCTATTATACGACTCTCGTAGGCTGATAGGATGGATAGAGGGTCATAATGGAGTTTGGCTTGGCTTTGATTAGCAGAATTTCTATAGTTGGTTTTCATTTGGGCTCTTTCTGACATGTTTGCCTAAGCTCCTATTATTTAGGGACTTCTAACATGTAACAGAGCACCCTTATTTTGGCATGATCATGTGTGGAATCACTCCCTGATTCACCAGCTGCAGATGGTTCGAGGATTCGACATGTATTGAGGGAAATATTAATATTTGATTGATTTAATCAAATATTAATTATTTGGTCTAATTTTAATTTAGAAACCCTAATTCTAATTTAAGAAAACCCTAATTAGGGCAAGCATATCTTTTTGAGGGTATAAGGGTTTCTCATAGGAGAGAGTTGAATGATTCATTATTCATTGATTCATTGATTATTGATATTGATTGTTGCTAAGAATTCTTCTGTGAAGACTAAGCCAAGGGTTCCAAGATTCCATTTGCATTGGAGAACGTCCACTCTTTAGTGTGTGTGATTTAGAGGCTATGAAATATCAGTTGATCTATTTCCAATTTGAGAGATAGCTTCATACAGAAGTTATCACAGAGGTTTACAGGTTTGGGAGATAACTTCACATAGAAGTTATCACAGGGATTTCAGGTATTTATTTCCTTATGTTTTGATTTAATAAATTGTCTAGATAGAGATCTTGAGATCAGAGACTAGAATACAGACCACAACATATTATCTTATTCTTGTACAAAATTTGTACTGATCTATACAATTTTGTACCGATCTGTGATAGGTCGGATAGCACCACAGGGGACACAGGAACCGACATCGACTGACTGCAGACTGACGTTGATAGAGTAGCTGACCAATAGAGATCGACATCGGCCGTATATAGATCGACGATGGTGATTGTGTTGTTGACACAACAACCTGAGAGTTGTTCTAGATTTGTAAAAAATCAAGTTTTGAGATGATATTTGTATTACTTTATATGCATGCCAGAGATTCATTATTGTAATCATTCTAAAGAATACTAAGAGTACTGATTAGCCAGTTGATAAATTATACTACTGTCTATCTATTTAATTGAATTTATCTTTCAAAATCATATCTTTATTCATGTAAAAGGATTAAAAGGCAAAATACAGAGAAATAGTCAAAAACTATCCAGTTTTAGAATTGAAGGGAAATAAGGGATATTACAGTGGTATCAGAGCTTTTGTCTTTCTATATTCCCTACTGGTTGGGGATACTACAGTGGTATTAGAGATTTTGTCTTTCTATATTCCCTACTGGTTGGGGATACTACAGTGGTATCAGAGCCAAAATCCTGCCATCCTATTGGGTAGATCAGAGCTAAATTCTACCATCTTATTGGGTAGATTGGACATTGAATCGGTTAGTAAATCATGGGTACTTCAAGTACTCAAAAATAGTGGGACAAGGATATGAAGACGCTAAAACAAAGTTTGAATATGTTGGCTGAAACCCAGAAGAGGATTAATAAATTTCTTTCAGACCCTACATTCGAAGACAAATTAGTACGGCATATGACATCTTTTTTAAAGGGACCACATCACAAAACAAGAAGGAAGAGGAGGTTGACCGGTTTTCTCATGAGCTGGAGGATACTCAGAATTCCTTGGTGTGTACTTAGTTGGCTCTCTAGGATTCTGAGAGACATGTGGATGACCTATGTCATGAGAATTTGGACTCTCAGTTAGTTGTAGAGGATGCAGGAGCTAGAGATTGTGATGATGAGATAGTTTCAGCAACAGCTTTTTCAGAGTTAGATGAGGATGAGTCTGACGCTTGCATATAGAGTGTAGAGGTGTACTCAGATGTTAGTACACTGAGTTTTGATGGTCTTGAGGTGAGTTCAGTTCAGGAGTTAGCACATGTGGCAGGGACTCATCTTTCTTTTATAGTCAAGTCACATGTTGATGATGATGTGAGTATGTCCAACATTCACACTCTAGATTTAGAGTGTAGAAGAGTCCCAGGATCTGGTTATTGTAGATGACACCCAAGAGAATGTAGTGGATAGTTTTGAGGACTTAGTTTCACTGATAGTTTCTTTCAATACAGAGGAGCTAGATAGTGATGCTATAGTTTTTGATACTCTTGATGTTGATATGAGCTTTGGAGTCGATTCATAGAGTATGGATGGTAGTACTCCAGAGATCAATAATTTTGAATCTACTCTTTTAGACAGTGCATCTGAGGAGGATTGTAGGAGACAATCTAGCCAATGCCATCATGTGTCTAGTAAGCTAAGAGTTAGTGAACGAGACATTGCTACTGCTTGCAAGCATTTCAATGTTGCTCATCAGTTGTTAGTAGTTTATGGATGGGGTTCTCCTATTAGTGTTGAGTGGGGAGGCAGTTATTTGTCCTTGACAGAGATCCACTCTTTATGGGAGGCTATCCAAATTCTGAGACAATATTATATCCAGTTGGTAGCCGAAAGAGATTATCTTATGGAGTGGGGAAACACAACATATGATGCATTATTGGCCACAAAAGATAAGGTGAGTGAGCTTACTCAGTAGCTTGAGGTGACTTTTGAGATTCTTGAGAGTACACAGTTGGCTTATGAGGAGTCACAGTTTCATTTTGTGGAGGTGACCATGGAGTTAGAGTGACTTCAATCTTTACCAGAGTACGTGCAGTCACAGGGTGTGTTATCTAGTGACCCAAGGATATCCATAGTCAAAATCATTAGAGACAGTGGGGATGAGCATATATCTATCCTCGATGCTAGTGTTGGCTTACCTAGTTCATTTCCACTGAAGTTAGATTCAGTTGAGCTGGGTGCCACAGTTGAGCATGGTAGTCAGCGTGATATGGTGATGGTCTCTACTACTGATGGCATAGGGACTAGTGAGGTTGTATCAGGGATCAATTGTGATGTTGGTGAGCTAGTAGTTGGTTTGGTTCTTATTTGTGATACTACTCCTTTAGAGGTGTCTTCAAAGGTAGTAGTTAGTTTGGGCTTGGTTAGTGATCAATTGCAGTTAGTTTCTTCTAGATTACAGTCTGAGCTACTAATTGAGAGTGGCCCATTTTATCGACATTACACTATAAATGTTTGTCATCAGTTATGGGATGTTTTGACACCATGGGATGAGAGTTGTGATAGACATAGCATGGTGGAATGTGTATATGGTATTTGTGACTTTAGCAGTTTGAGTTGTCCATTCTACTTGAATTCTGATATCTTGAGAGTTGGTGTCCCATGGGTTTCTAACTGTGGTAGTTATGGAGTTGAGGTCCAGCTAAGTAGTGGTTATCGATTCACATATGTATTCCTATTATTTATATTTTGGAGGATATTGCAAGAGCTTGCATTGATTGTCATTAGTATAGATCATGACTATATTTGGGATCTAGGAAGATTGAGTGGTTTGTTGTTCAGAGATTGTTTGAGGGCAAGCAATTTTAGGAGGGGTGGATTGTCATGTCCCCTTTTTAGTTAACATGTTCAGAGTTGATGGTTAGCCTATTATACAACCCTCGTAGGCTGATAAGATGGATAGAGGGTCATAATGGAGCTTGGCTTGGCTTTTATTAGCAAAATTTCTACAGTTGGTTTTCATTCGAGCTCTTTCAGACATGTTTGCCTAAGCTCATATTATTTAGGGACTTATAACATGTAGTAGAGCACCCTTATTTTGGCATGATCATGTGTGGAATCACTCCCTGATTCACTAGCTTCAAATGGTTCGAGGATCTGGCATGTATTGAGGGAAATATTAATATTTGATTGATTTAATCAAATATTAATTATTTGGTCTAATTTTAATTTAGAAACCCTAATTCTAATTTAAGAAAACCCTAATTAGGGAAAGCATATATTTTTGAGGGTATAAGGGTTTCTCATGGGAGAGATTTGAATGATTCATTATTCATTGATTCATTGATTATTGATATTGATTGTTGCTAAGAATTCTTCTGTGAAGACTGAGCCAAGGGTTCCAAGATTTCATTTACATTGGAGAACATCCACTCTTCAGTGTGTGTGATTTAGAGGCTATGAAATATCATCTGATCTATTGTCGATTTGAGAGATAGCTTCATATAAAAGTTATCACAGAGGTTTACAGGTTTGGGAGATAACTTCACATAGAAGTTATCACAGGCATTTCAGGTATTTATTTCCTTATGTTTTGATTTAATAAATTGTCCAGATAGAGATCTTGAGATCAGGGACCAGAATATAGACTGCAACATATTATCTTTCTCCTATATGGAATCTGTACCAATCTATACAATTCCATACCGATCTGCAACAGGTCAAACAACACCATAGGGGACAGAGGAACTGACATCGGCATCCCAATGACTGACATCAGCCGACTGCAGACCGATGTTGGTAGAGTAGCCGACCAATAGAGACTGACATCAGCCGTATATAGACTGATGACGGTGACTGTGTTGTTGAAACAACAACCTGAGAGCCATTCCAAATTTGCAAAAGATCAAGTTTTGAGATGATATTTGTATTACTTTATATGCATGCCAGAGATTCATTATTATAATCATTCTGAAGAATAATAAGAGTACTGATTAGCCAGTTGATAGATTATACTACTATCTATCTATTTAATTGATTTTATCTTTCAAAATCATATCTTTATTCATGAAAAGGCATTAAAAGGCAAAATACAGAGAAATAGTCAAAAAATATCTAGTTTCAGAATTAAAGGGAAATAGGGGATATTACAGTGGTATCAGAGCTTTTGTCTTTCTATATTACCTATTAGTTGGGGATACTATAGTGGTATTAGAGATTTTGTCTTTCTATATTCCCTACTAGTTGGGGATACTACAATCCCTATTTCATTTTCAGGGAGGGAAGCTTTGGGCATGCCAACCACCTCAGTGGCTTCTCCCATGGCCAGTTAAGAACTAGTCCCAACTATCCTATCTCTATATTAAGTTGTAGTTGAGCCTCCTCCAAAGATACATTCAAGGAAGAGAGGAGGCAAGGAACAAGAGGATCCATCAAAATAAAAAGGATCCAAAAAGACCCTCCAACCTCTAGTAAAATCTCTGATCAAGCAAAGGATAGTTTTCTTCAAAGACCTAATCATCGAGGAGTACCCCATAGATAACAAATAAGATCAAGCTTCATACATGAAAAGGGTTAGGGATATGATTGAGGGGGAGGACTTAGATGAATAAAGGACAATAGCTAAGGTAATGAAAAAATAGTGCACCTTTACTCCCCCTAAGGTGAGAATTGGGTAGAGGACCCATAGGGAGAAACTCCACTCCCCTTCAAAAATACTGATAGAAGGAACATCTATAGAAGGGGAACCTACAATAGAAAAAGGTAAAGGTGATGAGGAAGGGGTTAAAAATCTAAATGATTCTCTATTTTTTGATGATGTTATGAAGGTTGGTGTCGAGGTATCCACCCAAGTAGAAGCCCCTACTAAAAAGGATCCACACTCCCCAAAAATAGAGGCATTTGTCCAAGATGTTATTTATTAGTCACCTGGGTAAGACAAAGTTGATAAAGTCAAGGAAACCCTGAAGCAAGACAATATGGATTAAGGTGAACATAGGGATGACATTCAATTCCCCACTAGTATTGCAAAGGTGGGAGAATAAGAGAAATATAAAATAGGAGAAGAGGGATCAAGCCTACAAATGGGCACCCCTAAAACTTTAGAGGCCAATAAAGAGGATGAGTAGAGTGCCTTTAAGGATGCTACTTCAATAAAAATACCCTAATGGATTCTCCCCACCATCAAGGTCCATGACCCAAAGAAGAATAAGGGTTTTGAGGCCATGATTGGTGAAGAGTCACCTAAACATGATAAGGAAGTCACCATAGCCTCTACAAACCTAGTGGCCTAGGGTGTTATGGAAGGAGAAGCCATTGTTCTATCCTCCATCCAACACAAAAAAAGGGAGTTCCATTGACAAATTGTGCATGGAGTCTTGCCACCTTGGGTCTGATTTCAAGGTTTTGGAACAAGTTGAGCTAGTCCCAGAGAAGGAAAAAGAGGAACAGAGAATAAATGAAGACACACCTGAATTTGTGTTAATCCCTCCTCACAAACTAGTGACAACCCACTGGCACCACTCATCACTACTACAATGCCATCCTTAGCTTTTACAAATTTGGTGGGTTTCCAAACTAGGCCCCTTATTTAGATTGTAGACCAAGAGTAGGAAAAGAAGGATGTGATGAGAAAAGTGGGGGATATTTATATAGCCTAGGTTACTCAAAATCAAAAGGCCAAGCCCCCAAAGAAGGCTAAGATGCATGTTAGAATGAAATTCATTGACATAAGGTAAATAAGTACTAGCTCAAAATGAAGGACTTGAAGCATACTTCACAAGTCCTAGCTAACATGGTGACACATAGAATGGATACAAATAAATCCACAATGGAGGATTTAAAGGCAAAAAATAAGGCTATGATCTGTTACTTTCAAAAGTTACTGAGTGAGCCCCAAGTGGTGACTCCAACCACCATCTAGGCTCCTAACCTTTCCCATATCCCCCTTATAACACTAGACATTGCATGTGGTGAAGATTTAAGTATCAGAGGATGGGTGACAAAATATTGGCAACATGATTTGATAGCCTGAGGCTAAGAAATAATCCATACAGCTATAAAATGGTTAGATGATGAGATGGAGAGGTGAGGAGAGTGTATCTCCCTAGATTTTATTTACGATGCTGATATCAGAAGTTGGGAGGTACTTAGGCCCAAAATAGATGAAATATGTAAAATTGGCTAGGATATTTTAATCACAAAAAACATTATCTCTCTAGATAATATTAATATTCTTAGAGTGTTGATTGGCCATAAAGCACAGGCTCACCATGCTCAAGGATGGCACTTTTGGTTTAAAAGGAGAAGATCAATCTCTCAAGACTATGAGAGGAGAGATTGGAGCCACTCTAAAATAAATGATGAGACTAGATGGTGTAGTGTACCTACAAAAGAACTATTGGAGAAGGCTATGAAGTATCTCATCAATGCACCTCATGAAGTTTTCAATGGTCAAAAAATAAAGGACCTAGAATCTCTTGAAAAATAATGTGACAAGATGGAGGAATTGATACAAGATAAATAAGGAGTGCTCTAGAGAACCAATAATTAGTTATAGGAATATGATGCCAAATTCATGTACGAGATGGGCCTAGATAGAATGATCCTCTCCAATATGATTGAGAATTTGTTTACACACAAAGACAAGCTGGAAAAGGATACAATCATTGATGTGGATTCTACACCATGATGAGATACCCCTAGTTTATTTACTAAAAAGGGAATTATCCCATACATCCCTTTTTATTCTTTTCATTTTCTCCTTTTTGTCTCTTTATTTTTAAGGAACTTTTTGTATTTTACTTGGTAGTGGCACATCCATTTCTGAGTTTATTTTGTTTAAGGAAAGGATGTGTTTGTTTTTTTTACAAGTGGACAAAGTTTTGTTTTTTCCTTTGTGAGTTTTTTAAATGTACATAATTGTAAATATTATTCTATAGTGTTAAATCATATCCTACATCATCACGAGAGCACACCTATAGGTTTGAAGAATCAAGTTTGTTACAACCAACTCCAGGCCCATGAAGGAATCTTCTAGTTGGAGTATCTTTATAGAATATGCCAAGTATGGTTATGAAATTGTATAAGTAGAGGGGTTTTGTCCCTTTACAAAGTTTGGATAAAAATTTGAGTGTAAAAGATAATATCTTAGAGAGTCATCCCTGTGTAGTGCCATGGTGCCAAATTAATTACATTTGTAAAATTGTTAGCAAGCTTTGAGATCATCTATGATGTTCCCTGATTATAGAGTTGTTTCTAAAAAGTTTCTTATGATATATAATTTTAAATAAATATGTTGTGATTAATATTTTCCCATTAAATGAATAAAATATGTTCATGGTTTTCATTCTATCTTGTTGTCAAATACAATGTCTCTTTTCACAAGCTAAATAGATTAGTTGTCTAGTGAATGTTTCTTTATTGAAGTCATTTGGAAGGTGCAACCAGAACATAAAATCCTTTCTATTTTAAATTTTTGGGAATAAGTAATTGATAACCCTTTTAGGGATATTTTTGGGCTCATAGATGCAATAGGAAAGAATTATTGAAAAGTAACCTGTAGTGTTGTTTGTAATCTTTCAAAGATCATATGTTTGTAGTTTCTTCTTAGCTATTTTAATAATTAAGAAAGCATTTTTTGATAAAGGAGATATCATGATTGTGTGAACCCCTCCATATTTAGTTATTATCCCTCCACATATTTTCATCAAACTTTTCTTGTAAACATTATCCTACACTATTCTACCCTGCATACAACATACAACTAGTATATCATAAGTGTTGTCTACCTGATGAATGAACTATAAATTGTTCAACTAAAGTGTATTCATTTCATATGCTCAAAATACTAAATTTTTAGTCCTCTCTTACCCATTTTAATTCAAAAATAATTTCAACATCGAAGATTATAGCCATTTTCCCATCTATCTTAAATAGATTTCATATGACTCAAACATTCATTCATTTCATCTGACAACCCTTCCAAGGTGGAGTGTGTGAATCTAGTTTTTCTTTGGTCATATTACATTTTACCTAATTGAAAATCCTTATGAAGGTTTAAGGTTCAAAATCCCTTCACCAATACTAGCTACGCCCACTCGTAGGTCCTCTCACCTTCATTCAAGTAGAGTCAAAAGTAGTAGGGAACTAACCACCCCCTTTGTCAGGCTCATTATCACCATTTAGTTATTTCAAGTTGTTGAGCCCTTCCTGGATCAAATGACATATTTCCATGGCTCCTCACCTTCAACTTTCACTCCCCTTCTTGATTTATTTCCCCTAGGGCATGTGAGGCTGAGTGATAACACTACATTACTATGAACCAACAAGCCTTTTCTAGTGCCATTACTGGGGACTTATAACACATATTACAGGCTTGGTTGTCAAAAAATATCAAATGTTTCAATATCTTTTCTTATAATTTGAGTTGCTCATACTTATTATATTATTTTTCTCATAATACTCTTTAAAATATTTACCCTTGGTAGTGGGAATCTATTTAACATCTTTTAAGGGTGTTATTAGGATGTAAAAGCTAGCCTCTCTTTGTGGTTGTGCTTAGTTTTTTTTGGTCTATAAGTCTTCTTTCTAGTGGTGAATTTGTTCTATCATAGGTTTAAAGTAACAATACCTATTATTTGTACATTTTTATATTTTTGAACCCTCTCTTTAACTCTATAAAATTGGAGGGTACTAGATCTTATTTTTGAAGGAATCCTTCAAAAGATCTTGTCCTTGAATTTAAAATCCCTTATAAAATGCCCCAAGTTTGGAAAATTATTATGGGTTAGGGCTTAATCTATCAAGTAAGACCTGATCAATTTGTTCCTCTTCGCATGCACCCCTTGTTCTCTAACATCCCATTAGTTGAATTGTACCTAAGTGCTTTGGATAGTTCTGAACTACCTATAAGTTAAGTTCCTTATCCCTAAAGAATCATTTCCCCCCTTTATATTTATCTTAGTAATGATCACTCTTGACTTCCTCATGGTTCTCCTTCATCATTTTATTTATAAATAGGAGATCATGACTTAAGGAGGATGATGTTCAATGTAGATAATAAAAATGGTGGATAAAAATATCAATATTTGGGTAACTAGAATAGACCATTCATGATTCCAAGGTTTAGACGCATCAATTCCACTAGTATGCCCTACTTTCCCAATGAGGTTCCTATCAAGATTAGGAGTGTTCTACCTAAGTTCTATGGAAACAATGTAGTGTCTAGAGAGTAGCATCTGAAAGCCTTTTCAAATATTATTGAAGATTATGAAATTGACTCGGAAGACATGTGAATAAATCCCTTTGTCAAAAAACTTAAGGAAGAAGCTCAAGAGTGGTTCAAATCCCTTTTTGATGGATCTATAAATTCTTGGTAAGCAATGATTGATGCATTCAAGATGTAGTTTGGTGATAATATAGATCCCCGATTCCTACTTGCCAAATTTGAAAACCTTAAAAACAACCCCAATTAATGTATAAAGTATTTTAATTCATGTTTTAGTAAGGTATTAAGGAGGTTTCCTAAGGATATCATGCCCAGTGGTGTTGCTTCCTTATTTAAGTATTGTGATGCATTTCACAAAAAAGTTGCCTATTATCTCAGAGATAAGGTTCCCACAAATATGAGGATGGTTTTAAATTTGGCTATCTAAATAGAAAATAACATCAAAGTTGTGGGTAAACCTTTAAATAAAAGGGTTAATGTCAAGCTAGTGAACCTTGAGAAAATACAAACCTCCCACAAAGGAGTGGACCTAAAAGAGATAGTGAAGACCCTGGCCATTATTTTCAAGGAAATCTCTTACAAGATGGCTAGAGCTAAGACAGGATTATCCCAGGGTACCTCCATTCATGATGATAGGAGGGAGGATAACAGAGAGGAGCAAAATTATCCTCAATATCAAGGTCAAGGTAGGCCACCTCTCCAAAATAGAAATAATGACAAAGGAAAGGGGTTGTTAAGGGATGACATGAATCATACTCAGGGGACTAAAAGGAATGTGTTAGATCCTTTGGTTGTAAAGATTAATGCAATTAATGTTGACAATAAATGGTGTGATAAATGTTTCCTCCCTCACTCCCACATATAGCACAACCTCTTAGTGATGTTTAAAGGTGGTTGGTTCTAGAGTTGTGTCTGATGAAGACAATATTTACATAGTAGATTTATAGGATGTGGAGAGTTACAGCTTCAGGGAAAAGGGGGTAGGTACCCTATCAATCCCAAACTATTAGGACACTCCAAACTATGATTATTTCACTTTTAGTTTTGATGAAATAGGTGAAATGGTTTTATCTCCATCTATAGAACTAATGGGTGCTACCACTACTTGATAATTTTTGGATGCATGGGAGAAGGTAGATTTGTCTATAGATTTTGTCTACAAAATTAATATGATGTATGAGTATGAGTTATTGTCTCATGGTTTTGAATTCCTAAGACCAATGATGAAAGAGAAGTATGGGGACTCTCCCCCATCAATTAAGGATTGACAGTTGATGATTCATGCTACCATTGCCTAAGAAAAGGAGTATAATTTGAGAATCATGGACCAGAATACTCCCCCTAGGGATAAAGGTGTTCATATTTCCAAGGTAGAGACCAAAGATAAAATAACCACTAGAACTAAAAAGGTAGAAAATCTTGCTAAGCCTATTCATATGCCCTATCATACTAAACCAAGAGCTACCTATGCCAAGAATCAGACCCATGTTCTATCTAGTATACCTAAGAAGGATGAGCCTATGAAGCCTCCTTTGAAAATTGAAATCAAAAGTATCCTCATGTTTCTATTCCCTTAACACTAGAATGATAAATTCTAGATTAAAATGTTAAAAGTTTATCCACTAATACTCCATTGCCCAAATATAGTGTTTGTGACATTTCCCATGTACTGAGTCAGTTAAAGGTCACAATACCTTTTTTAGATTTGCTTAGTATATTAGATCATAGATGGATTGCTTTTGAATACTTAGGATTCACAAAAAAGGTTACTGACAATGAAACTATTGAGGTGGATCTTCCTTTCATTCCCCGTAGAGAAAACAAGAATACCTTGGAATCTTCTATGCAACACTTAGAAGTGTACTTAGGGACAACACTGCTAGGGATACAAATGGATGTTGACCCATTCTATACCACTTTGGTAATTAGTGGATTGATTATCCATAATTGCATGCTTGATTTTGGTGCTTCTTATAACATCATACCATTGGTTGTGCTAAATGAGTTATGTATAAGAATAACTACAACATATGGATGATGCCTTACCATGGATTCCAAAGAAGTACCTATAGTTAGTATGGTAAAAGCGTTGGTGGTACAACTTACACAATACCCCAGAAAGTTATTAAGTATGGATGTCATTATTATAGAGTTTCCACCTAAGTAGGGTATGTTGCTCTCCTTAAAATGGGATGCTAGCATTAGTGACAGTGTTTAGATGTATTTATCTTATGCCAAAATACCTTTGGATGGAAAAATGGTATGCATAAATTAGGAACCACAAATACTCCATATCTTGGAAGACTCCAAGTACCAGTTGGATGAAGTGTTCTATGTAGACATAGACATCGAGAGCTTCATAGGAAATTTTAAGTTTATAGAGATGCACCCTGATGCTGATATCTAAGATGATGAATCCATTTGGGTTATGCATTTTGATGGAGCATGTTCCAATGTTGTAAATGGGGTTGGAGTTGTTTTTTATACTCTTAAGGCCCAATTTTTTAAATTCTCATTCCAGTTGGCTTTTGAGTGCACAAATAATATTGTAGAATATGAAGCACTTATGATAGGCCTCCAAAACACCTAAGAATATGGATTTAGAAGGTTGTTATTGAAGTTTGACTCTGAGTTAGTGGTTAAAAAAGGTTTGCATTATTTACACCATGAGGTAGAAGAAGTAGAAGTAGTACCAAAATGTTGTTTGAGATTTGTTGGAATGGTTTGATGCTTTCAACATCTAGTACCATGCCTAAGAGCTAAATCACTTGGTAGATGTGATTAGTAAGAGAGCTGTAGAATTTAGGATTGAATCCAAAGGTGTCATTTGAGAATATAGTGTTGAAATGTTGGTAAGGCCTTCTATTCCAAATAATATTGACCACTAGTAAGTCTTTGATGATGATGATGATCACATAAAAATATTTCTATGCTACATAGAGGAATTTGAAAGAGTTATTATAGACTAGGAGTCAATGATACTTGTATGTGATGGGAAGGAAACCCTATATGGGAAGTAAATAATCTAGCTCAAGACTAATACCATCCTTAGGGGATTAGTTATTCTTAAGGTAGAGCAGACTGAATCAAATCTAAAATTACTTTCATATCAAAAGAAGTAACTAAGATTAACATTGGGACACCAAAAAACCCAAAGAAGATCTAGCTTGGTATTCACTTAAGTAAAGATAAAAATAAAGCATTCATCACTATATTGAAGAAATACTAGGATTGCTTGGCATGGTCTTATGCAAAGTTAAAGGATTATAGAGAGGATCTCTTTCAACATGATATTCCCCTATAGCCCAATACAAATCCATTCTACAAGAAGTAGTGGCCATTCAACCCCATTTTGGCCATCAAAATTTAGGAAGAGATAAAAAATCTAAGCGATGGTGGGATCATCTAGCCTTTTAGATATTCAGCATGGGTGGTGAACCTTGTCCCTATTAGAAAGAAAAATGGAGACATATGACTCTGTGTAAATTTCCAAAATTTAAACAATGCATCTTTGAAAGATAATTATCCACTACCTAAGATGGATAATATGCTTCAATATATCACTAGATTAGAGTTTTTTTTTTTTTACTTTGGATGATTTTTTTGGATACAATCAAGTGGTGGTCAAAGAGTCAAATAGAGCTAAGACTAATTTCACTACCCTGTGGGGCACCTACGTGTATGTTTGAATGCCTTTTGGTTTAATGACTGTAGGTTCCAATTTTTAGAGAGCAATGGATGTAGCCTTTTCTAGATTGATTAACTGATTGATTCATTGTTGTCTACCAAGATTATGTCACTATGTACTCTAAAAAGAGGAATGATCACTTGGTGCATTTAGAGTAGTTGATTATTATATGTTGGGAGTTTGGGATCTCCCTAAACCTTAAGAAGAGCCATTTTGGAATTAAAAAAGTGAATCTATTGGGACACGTTATATCCCAACAAAGTGTTATGATAGACCTTGAGAGACTAGAAACCATTGACAAAGTACCCATCCCACAGACCAAGAGAGGTATTCAATCTTTCTTCGACTAAATTAATTTTATCAGAAGATTTATTTCCAATTTTTTAGAGATTACTTTGTTGATAACTTCAATGTTGGAGAAGGATCAAACCATAAAGTGGGAATAAAAGGCTACCCAATCATTTCAAAACATCAAGGCAACCTTGAAAAGGGCCCTAGTGCTTATTAGCCTAGACTATAGAAAATATTTTCAAATTTTTTCATTTGCATCTGTGCATACCATTGCTATAGTACTACTACAAAAGAATGATGAAGGTCATGAGCAACCAATTACCTTTTTCAGCAAGGCACTTCAAGGATTTGAGTTTAGATATACCATAATGGATAAACAAGCCTTCACTTTTTTAAAGGCTATCAAATAATTTAGGTCCTATGTTTTGAGTTCAAATATTGTTTCTTATGTTCCTCACACTATGGTGAAGGACATATTAAATAAAAAGGAAACTATTAATAAGAGGTGTCATTGAGTTAATAAACTAAAAGAATATGACGTAGAGATACAAACCACCAAGCTTTTTATGGGCATGGTTTTGGCTAAGTTGATGACTAAAGCAAATTTAGAAGCTGTGGAAGTAAATAATGTAGAGATAATGATAGGTAACTATGAATCAAAGTATAATAGATCTCCATGGTATATAAATATAGTACATTACCTAAGGACTCTGAGTTGTCCTCCTCATCTAGAAAATAATCAAAGAGGACATTGAAGCTAGTATCCTACAAGTATGTTTTATTACAAGATGACCTCACATAGAGAAATCCTGATGGTGTTCTTTTGAGATGTTTAGTGGAGAGTGAGGTCTCTCCAATAATAAAATATATGCATAGTGGTGTGTGTGGTGGCCATTTACCCAAAGGTCACTACACATAGGATCATGAGGGCAAGATATTGGTGGCCTACACTATTCAGAGATGTAACTACCTAGGTTAGAAAATGTGAAGAATGTCAATGATTCTCTAGAAGGATGAAGGAATTAAGATCACTTCCCTTATAATCAGTCTCTATTGAAGGGCCTTTAAGATAATGGGGGATGGATTTTATGGGTGAAATCTTAGATGTCTTAAACACTAATCATAAATGGATCCTGATGGCTATGAACTACTTGATGAAATGAGTTGAGGCAATTCCTACTAGAAGATGAACCCACCATGTAGTGATTGATTTATTATTAAACAATATTTTTTTTAGGTTTGGGGTACTAGTCAAGATTATATGTGACAATGCTACGTGTTATATAGATAAATATTTGAATACATTATGTGAGTATTATGGGACTACTTTTGCCTATGCATCCAACCATAATCCTCAAGGAAATAGATAAGCAGAGTCCAACAATAAAAACTTATTGAAAATTATCAAGAAGACTCTAGTTGACAATAAAATAAAATGGGGTGAGAAATTAAATTTTATTGTTTGGGTAGATATATTGATTCTAAATAGATCCATTGGAAAAATACCATTTGAGATTGTGTATGGGACACAAGCTATTTTACCTTTGAATCAATAATTACTAACATAACAATGCATATGACAAATGATCGAGATGGGAATAGAAATAAGCCATTATAAAGGGAGAATCGACCAGATCATCAAACTTGATAAATACAAGAGATAGGCTCATGAAAGGCACATAAAATTTAAGGAACATCTCAAGAGGATTTTTGATAAAAAAGTTACTCCATGAATTGTTTAGGTCAGTGATCTAGTTCTGATCTGGGACAGTAGACATGAAGATAAGGGGAAGAATGGAAAATTTGATTCCCTTTAGATGGTTCCCTATAAAATAAAATTTTAGATAGTAAATCACACCTTATATCTTAGAGACATTGATGGAGAGATTTTGGAGCTACCAATAAATAGCAGACATCTTAAGCATTTCCTAGATTGAGTTTCTATTTTCCCATGTATATACGTATATAATTGTCTATCTTATGGTCCCATTGATCATATTGTAGTTTATCAATCCTTATCTCTTTTATTTTTGGTTGGTTGCCTTGTTGAAATGGTGATTTACCCATCGCATGTTTCTTATTGACCACATAGCAAAATTGATAGGTGACTGATTTAGTGTTCTCTGTGTACCCACTAGGGGTACCCATCCCTGAGCAAGAGCCTATGTTAGTTCCCAAAATTATGCTAGAGAAATTTGGGTCTTTATATGAGATATGCCATATGCTAGAGTTAAGTGAGCTTCAATGTCTTAGTTTCCTTCATTCCTTATTAAGTGGAAATGTTGGGGTGTGTAATTTGAGTAATCATGTCTATTATCTTGGTTAGACGAGTCTAGAGGGAGTCTGTTAAAGATGGAAAATACCTAAAGAAGGCTTGAGAAATATTTAAAAATTAACCATGTGTGGAGAAATGATTCTATGGTATGAGAGTCTATATTAAACGATTGAGGTTGTAACCAAGTCTTTTTCCAAAGTTTGGATCCTTCATGCTTGAAAGAGGAAGTATGTTAGTGTCCCAAATAAAAATAGGATGCTACAATTATGTGTTTTAGTGATTAAAGTGATGAATAGTCTAATGAACCAAATGAAAAATAGGTATTTGACTTAAAGGACCCCCCTAAGAGTGAGATTTAGGAGATATGAGGATTTTACACTCCTTCCCTTTTGAAGGAAGTTAGTATAAGTGGAGAAAGTGCCTGCAATCTTAATTTATTTTATGATCTGGACACTTGGCAAAATCCTCATATCTCCTAAATCCCTTAGCTATTTTGAGCCTCTTTGAAAATTTCCCCACTTACCGTATTTTGGACATGGTGCTAAAAATACCTAGGGCCTAGATGTCTACTTTTAATAATAAAAATATTCATGCCACGCGAAGGTGCTCAGGTGCTTGTTAAATGTGGGACCTTTTTGGAAATTGCCTCACTAGATTTTATGGACATTTTCCAAAAGGTCCTCAAAGGCCTAAACACCTAAATTTTTGTGAAATAATTATCATTGCAGGTTATGCCCTTCGTTTCATCTAGGACTTGTGAATTTTTGTCCTACATCACCAAAATGTCATAATAGGTAAAAAAGGTGAGGAAATCCATGAAGACCCAAACATGAGTTTTTTAAATCTATGATTCACTCATATTTCACCATGTATTATGAAAGAGTAGTTACTTAGTGTGAAAGGGAAGGTCTTGAATTTTACCTATATTTTTTAAATGAGGCTCAAGATATTAATAAGGGTAGGTGCTAATTTACCACCTTATCTTAGATCATTAATGGTAACCTTAATTCTAAAATGCAAGGGATTATAATTAAGTGTTATTCTTCATTTAAACTTACCTTTTGCATTCAAATATAAATATTTATGCTTCCAAGTGATTAAGTCTACTATAGAGAATAATGACATGAATGCAGTGAATCATAGTGCAAGTTACAAATAATTTCTACTTCCACTTGTGTGCAGCCTCAACTATTACCAATGGTAGCTACTTCAATATCATCTAAGGGAAGCATCATATTAGTATTGGATTCAATCAAGGACACTGATGTTATGAATTTGGATTTTGGGGCACTGGTAAATGTTTTTCAAGACCCCAAGCCTACATAAGTATTTGTCAATGTTGGCATGAGCTACATCACACTAGCAATAGTATTTCCCTTGGCTACTCCATACTAAGAGCTCATCATAACATGTGCTCAAGAATATCAACTAGATACCAAAACCATCATCAATGGTATTCATTTAGTACTATGATCCTTTACTCTAGAGGCCCTAAGCACCATGCTTGGCATTCCCCCTCAACCAAAAATCATCAAACTCAACATCTAAGAATTCTAGCAATATGCTGATAATGATGAGAAAGCCATCTTGGAGGTAGTAAACTCTTGTTGGCTAACCAAGAAAAGAACTAACGTCTCAATAATGTCAAAGAAATTTATTTTGGTAGAATTTAATGAGTTTCCTTAGTATGTTATAGTCATATCCACTAGAATTTATGAGCTACCCACTGCTGAGAAGTTTGAAACATGGATGTTTTTAATCATGTTCTACATACTAGAGGGGAAGAAGAGGATTGACTGGGCCACCATCCTCAGTAATAATTTGCATGGATAGATGATGTGCCTCCACATATCCATCACCTCTAGGGAAAAATTTCAAGGTATATTTTATATGTCTTCACACCTGATGTATAGTTTGGTACAAAATAGGGTTTTTTAAGGACTTACTAGGAACCCCATGGGGATGAGGATTTATGAAATATATCCTAAGGTAACCCTAAAAGGGTCTAATAATAGTTTATTCAAGGTGTATAACTATTTCTTCAACCCCATGATGAGTGTATTCTACCCCCTAAGGAGCTTCAATAGAATGTCTGTAATAGCCAAGAAGGTAATTGAGAAGTTTGGTGCCACCTATATTTAGTTCAAAACATTTACATACATCAAGGTGAGTGGATATTTTAGATGCCCATTAAAATTTCCTAGATACCTAGATGATAGATTAATAATAATGGATTTGTGCAGGTAGATGCTACCACCACACGAAATGATTATAGTGAAAAAGATAAACAATCCTTTCAAGTTCCTTGTGGTGATTGATTTCTATTCGTGCCCTTTTGTGGCCAAGCCAAAGGGGTTGAAACTAGAAATGAGTTTGTATACACTTGGTAAGATGCCACATTAACCTAATTATGACACCAGATGGTTGATAAATATAGAAACAAAAATGGTATGGCATCATTCCCAATATGAATACCTATGGTCTAATTGCACCACTGAAGAAGATGTCAGGAAATGGGAGTACATGAGGTTAACAGTGCAAGAGGTCATTGCATATGACATCACTCCTCTCCCCAAGAATATGGTCAATGATAAGATGCTTCTACCCTTCACATGAAAAAATAATAATATTTAATCCTAGCCCATCTCTATATCATATTTCACTAAGGAAAAAATGATTCCATCCCCAGGTGAGCAACCTACATAATTAGGAGAACCTTCAGGTGGTTGAAGGAGCATAGGGTCGACCTTAGGGCATACAAAACCCCTACCCTCCAATATTTTAGGGAGGTGAAATAATTTAATGCATTCCTCCCTACATATAATGGTGACCCTTTAACCCCATCATCATATGCAACAGGGAGAGGGAAAATAAAGTTGGGAGACACTGAATTCACCAAGTTGGTAGATGTTAAGAAAATGATTATAGCCCAATCCAAATCTAGGATGTCTTTCTCCAAGATAACAAGTTTGGTCAAAATTTGGGATAAAATTATAATAGGTTAGGTCATAATAGCTAGCATCATCCATATTTTAATTTTAGGGAGGCAAGCTCTGAGGATGCCAGCCATTTCAGTAGCTTCTCCCATGGCTAGTCAAGCACTAGTCCCAACTATCTTACCTTTGTAATAGGCTACAGTTGAGCCTCATTTAAATATATATTCAATGAAGAGAGGAGGTGAGGAAAAAGAGGACCACCAAAACAAAAAATATCTAATAAGACCCTCAAACCCCCAGTAAAATCTCTGATCAAGTAAAGGATAGTTCTCTTCAAAGACCCAATCATCGAGGAGTGCCCCCAGAGAAAAAAGAAGATAAAATTTCATGTGCATAGTGATTTAGGGACATGAGCGAGGGGGAGGAATTAGATGAAGAAAGGTTGATATCTGCGGTAATGAAAACACAATGTTCCTTTACTCCCCCTATGGTGAGAATTGGGTGTAGGTCTCATAGAGAGAAACATCACCCCCCTTCAAAAATGTCAATAGAAGGAGAATCTGTAGAAGGGGAACCTATAATATAAAAAGGTAAAGGTGATGACGAAAGGGCTAACACTTTAGATGATCCTCTATTTTTTTATGATGTTGTGAAGGTTGGTGCTGAGGTGGACACCTAAGTAGAAGCCCCTACTAAAAGGGATCCCCACTCCCTAGAAAGAGAGGCATTTGTTCAAGATGTTATTTCTTATTCATCTAGGTAATACAAAGTTGATGAAGTCAAGGAAAACTTGAAGCAATATGTTGGGGATTAGGGTGAACCTGGGGATGACATTTAATCCCCTACTAGTAGCACAAAGGTGGGAGAATAATAGAATGATAAAATAGGATAAGAGGGATCAAGAATGTAAATGGGCACCCCTAAAACTTTAGAAGTCAATAAAGATGCCAAGGAGAGTGCCCCTAAGGATGTTACTTAAATAAAAATCCCTCGAGGGATTCTCCCGACCATCAAGGTGCATGACTTAGAGAAGGATAAGGGTTCTGAGGCCAAGATTGGTGAAGAGTCACCTAAATGTGATAAGGAAGTCACCATAGCCTCTACAAACCTAGTGTCCTAGGGTATTATGGAAGGAGAAGCCATTATTCTATCCTCCATCCAACATATGAAAAAAGGGAGTTTCATTGACAAATTACACATAGAGTCTCACCATCTTGGGTCTGATTTCAAGGTTTTGAAGCAAGTTGAGTTGGTCCTAGAGAAGTAAAAAGAGGAGTAGGGAAGTGATGAAGACACCTAAAAATTTATGTTAAGCCCTCCTCCTAAAATAGTGATGCTCCCAGAAACTTCTTCCCTACTAGCACCACTCATCACTACTAAAAGGCCATCCTTAGCATCTATAACTTTGATGGGTTTCCAAACCAATCCCCTTATTTATATTATATATCAAGTGAAGGAAAATAAGGATGTGATGAGTAAAGTAGGGGATATTAATATATCCCAAATTGTTCAAAATCAAATGTCCAAACCCCCAGAGGAGGCTAGGATATATGCTAGAATGAAATTCACTGATATAAGGGAAAGAATCATTGAAATAGCCATTCCTCCTTTAGATGCACTAAAGAAGGATAATCCCATGGAAAACTATTCCATCTACCATTACAATCTTAGGGAGTCATCAAAGAAAAAATTTAAGCATACTTCACAAGTCCTAGATAACATGGTGATGCATAAAATGGATAAAGATAAAGCCACTACAGAGGAATTAAAGGTGGAAAAGTAGGCTATGATCTAGTACTTGAAAAAGTTACTGAGTGAGGCCTAGGTGGTGACTCCAACTTCCATCTAGGCTCTTGAACTTTATCATATCCTCCTTAGAACACTCAACATCACCCATGGTGAAGATTTAAAGATCAAAGGATGGGTGACAATATATTGTTAATAAGACTTGAAAGCCTGAGGCTAATAAATAATCCATACAACTATGGAATGGCTAGATGATGAGATGGATAGGCAAGGAGAGTGTAGCTTCATAACATCTATTTATGATGTTGATATCAAAATTTGGGAGGCACTTAAGCCCAAAATATATGAAATGTGTAAAATGGTCAAGGATATTTTAATCACAAAAAACATTCTCTCTCTAGATAATATTAAGATGCCCTGAGAGTGCCAATTGGACATAAAACATAGGCTCACCATGCTCAAGGATGGTGTTTTTGATTTAAAAGGAGAAAAGTAGTATCTCAAAACTACAAGAGTAGAGATTGAGGCCACCTTGAGAGCAATGATGATTCTAGATGGTGTAGTGGACCTAAAAAAATAACTATTGGAGAAGGCTTTGAAGGATCTCATCGATGCACCTCATGAAGCTTTCAATGGTAAAAAAATAAAGGACCTGGTATCTCTCAAAAAAATTGTGATAAGTTAGAGGCATTTATATGAAACAAATAGGGAGTGCTCTAGAGAACCAACATTTTATTAGAGTGACATGAAACTAAATTAAAGTACCAGATGGGCCTAGATAGAATGGCCCTTGCCAATATGATTGAGAAGTTTGATACACACAAAGACAAGTTGGAAAAGGACATATTCATCGATGTGGATTCTACATCATGACAAAATACCCTAAATTTCTTTACGAAAAATGGAATCATCTCATACATCCCTTTCTATTTTTATCCTTTTCTCCTTTTTGTCTCTTTCCTTTTGAGGAACTTTTGTATTTTGCCCTTTAGTGGCACGTCCCTTTTTGAGTTAGTTTTGTTTAAGGAAAAGAAATTTTTGTCTTTTTGCACAAGTGGACAAAGTTTTTTTTTGTCCCTTGTGGGTTATTTTACATGTACATAACTACAAATATTATTATGTACTGGGAAATCATATCCTTCATCATCAAAAGAGCACACTTACAGGTTCGAGGAATCGAGTTCATTATAATCAACTCTAGGACCATAAAGGAATATTCTAGCTAGAGTATCTTTATAGATTATGCCAAGTATGGTTATGGAATTAAATAAGTAAAGTGGTTTTGTCCCTTTAGAAATATTAGATAGAAATATAATTGTAAAAGAGAATAGCTCAGAGAGTCATCCCTATGTAGTGCTCTGGTGCCAAATTGATTTCATTTGTAAAATCATTGGCAAGTTTTGAGATCATCTATGATGTTCCCTTGTTATAGAGTCATTTCTACAGAGTGTCTTATGATATATAATTTCAAATAAATTTGTTGTGATCAATATTTTCCCATTAAATTAATAAAATATGTTCATGGTTTCCATCTATCTAGTTGTTCAAATGTAGTGTTTCTTTTCACAAGATAAATAGATTGGTTGTTTGGTGTATGTTTCTTTATGGTAGTCATTTGGAAGGTACACCAAGAACATAAAATCCTTTATATTTTAAATTTAATATACTTTTTAAGGGTATTCTTGGGCTCATGGATACAATAGGAAAGAATTCTTAAAAGGTAACTTGTAGTGTTTCTTGTAATCTTTCAAGGACCATATGTGCATAGTTTCTTCCTAGTTGTTTTAAGAATTAAGAAAGCATTTGTTGATAAAGGAGATATCATGATTGTGTGAACCCTTCCATATTTAGTTATTATCCCTCCACATCTTTTCATCAAAATTTTCTTGTAAACATTGTCCTACCCTGTTCTACCCCACATATAGCATAAAACTAGCATACCATAAATGTTGCCTACCTAACAAATGCACTATACATGGTTCACCTAAAGTGTATTTGATTTATATGCTCAAAATCCTAGCACTATAGTTCTTTCTTACCCATTGTAATTCAACAATAATTTCCACATCAAAGATTACATCCATTTTCCCATCTATCTTAAGTATCTTTCATATGACTCAAGCATTCATGCATTTCATGTGACAACCCTTCCAGGGTGGAGTGTGTGATTCTAGTTATGCTCTGGTCATATTCCCTTTTCCATAATTTAAAATCCCCATGAAGGTTAAAGGTTAGAAATACCTTCACCAAAACTAGCTACCCCTACCTGTAGGTCCTCTCACCTTGGTTTAGGTAGAGCCAAAAGCAGTAGGGAACTAACCACCCCCTTTGTTGGGCCTCTCCCAGTCATTGTCCCCATTTAGTTCTTTTAAGGTGTTGATCCCTCAGCTCCAATGACATATCTTCATGGCTCCTCACCTTCAACTTACACTCCCATTCTTAATTTATTACCCCTAGGGCATGTGAGGCTGAGTGATAGTGGTGCATTACTGGGAACCAACACAATTAAGACTATCTATAATAGGATATAAACATGTGAAAAAATTTAGATTTAGAGATATGGTATTCAAACATATATATGAATGTAAAATAATTAAACTAATTGAAATGATTTGACAAGTGGTGTATGATAAATATAATAATCACATAAATGAGATGAGAACTTAGCTTTTGTATCTAATTGTCTAGCTATGTCTATATTATAGGAGTGGCTATCAAATAAAATCAAGCCTATGTTTTTTGGATCAATAACTGTATTTATGTATGTGTAATGTAGATTCCACCAATTTGGGTCAGTATCACTGGTCGATAGTGACCTATGTTGGCTAGTATTTACATGTGCATAAATGAGGGACTATGACTACATGGTCACTTTGGCCTATCTTTGTATGTGGGATCTTAAATCTAGATGATGTGCACACTCTATAAATCAACCTTGTTAACCTTGAAAACCTATGTGCCCATGTGAGGGATAAAAATTGGAAAATTTTAAGAAAGTGTAATGGCCTAAGAAGAATCCAATCAACCCCATTTTATGATTAACCATTCCCTATGTATTTCATACTCTGATGATGGAAATAAAGACACACATATTTCTCCTACCTAGTTTTAATGTGCAATTATGATCCTTCGCTATATGTATACAACTAATGATTTATCTTTGATGCTTGGAAATGCTTTCCTTGACTCATCATTAGTGTAATTCATACTTATCCTAATTATATGTTTGAAATTTGTTAATAACATGGAAAATTGTTTCAATGTGTAGTAATGTATAGATATGTACTAGATAAGTTCCCCAAGTCCCTTTTGAAAGGGACTTTGATTTTTTATATATGAATCCAATTGAGTAATTTATCAAACCAACAACATGCTATGAAAATGGACCCAAAATAAGGTTTTATTTTAAAAATAAATTATATTTCATTGGGAGATGGTTAGTTCTAACCAAATTGGGTAGTATTGAGTAGTGATATTGACCAAAATGGATATAATTGATGTTTGTATAGGTAGACTGAATGAAAGGTCTAGATATGTATGTGTGTGATATTTAACAAGTTTGAAACAAAAAGTGAGGTTCTTATGGGTGTGTAATAATATAATAAAAATCTTATCTCATTAGATAGCATGCAAGTATTAAATAATATAGGATTATAACCTTATGTATATGCTCAATTAATGTGTGGTAAATGTGTGTCAATCTTGTCACTTTCAAATACAAAGTACCAAATTTTAGTATCTACATTTTAGTAAAGGTTTAATTTTTAGTGCATTAATCTTCCCGTTGGATTTTATTATTTTGTTGGAATTTATTGTAAGGGAAGTTAAGCTCTATTTAATAATTCTTAAGTAGATAAAATTTTAGGACTCAAAAGACTTGGTAGACCTTGCTAGTGGAACTCCTATCCTTGATATGTTCAAATACCTTGTTATAACTTTTCCTTCCTTGTGTACACACATAGTTTTTGTTGGGGATAGTTTTAATTATCAAATTGCATTGTTATAATGTGCTTGTGTGTTTTTTTAATAATCATTTCATATTAATCTCTTATTTTCAAAACTTTCCTTTTTTTGGCATTGTTATACCATGTTTGTTTCCCCTTCCTCCTATTTTATCTTTATTCCCTAGTAATATCCAGGGTATTTTTTAAGGAATGAGTATTTTTTAGAAGTGTATATTTGTAGAAAAATATTTTTACATTGAAAACTATCCAAGATATGTACAATAGGAAAATTGTAAATAAAAACATAAAATTTAATACTAATATTAATAAAGGTACAATTGCTGAAGGGGGGTGAATTAATGAGATTAGATAATCCAAATTCAATTTAAAACCTTTCAAAAGTCTTAATCAATTATCACAAGCATTCATGAAGAATAAACATCATTCATAAAAATTAATAAGAGAGATGATGCAATATTAAGCACATAACACATGACATATGTGGGAAACCCTCTTGGGGAAGAAAACCCATTGGAACCTACAATTTAAATAGTATCCTATGATAAAAATAAAAAATTTAGAACAAATACAACTGATCAAGGAGCTACCATCAATTATTTTAGTGAGATTGCAATCCCATAAGGAGATACTACACCTATCTAACTAAGCTACCACAACAACTAAACCTTTAGGAAATTTCACCTTACAAGGAGGCTACAACCCCCTAGATGTTGATTAGCCATAAAAACACCTATGAATATAACATCTCCTTGAAAATTTATTTCATACCAATTTAAAGGAAATACAATGTATATAATCATTCTTCAACTCTACACACTAAATGCATCCAAATATACCTTTTGGATCACTCTTCACTCCCTAGAAAAAATGTTATCACTAGAAAAATAATATGACAAAATGGTCATACACATATTCCACACTCTGATCTATCTTTCAAATCATCCATGAAATTCACACAGATATCATCTATTCTTTTCTCACACTCAAAGCATCAAAAACATCCTTTTTGATCACTCTAGACCTCTTTACTCGTCCTTAACCTATAAGAGTAGTATTCTAACATCAAAATCATGACCTATAGGTCATACACATAGTACTTAAATTAATCTACTCATTAATTCATCCACTAGGCACACACCCTCTCTTATTTTCTTTACACCATTATTATCTATGCTCACCAAAGCCTCTCACAAGTCTAGAAACCATCAAATTTGGTTTCACTATTTATAAAGCATTCATGATAATCATCATATTGGTCAACCAATAGGAATATATTAACCCTTAAGGCATATATCACATTGATACATATCTCAATACCATCCACATAGGTTGGCCATAATACCCATGGGTCACCCTTAAGTAGCTACACCTTTCAATTAGGCCCTTGTAACTCTTATAGGTCACATGGAGACCTATTCACCCATTTCGCTCATAATCAAGAACAAAAAGAACATGGGACCAATTTAAAATACATGGGTACACTATTTATATCCAATTTTACATCCTCAAATGATCATATTCAACTTTTCTCACTTTTTCATATGCTCAAACAAATTAAACACTGACCTAGTGCAAAGGAACAACATGAACGAGCACATAGTTAAATTTTTAAGAATTTTTTATATTATATATATATATATATATATATATCACATAAAAAATCACACGTATAATAATAATTAATTATAAAACACTCCCAAATAGATAATTCATCATGAGACATTGAAATACCATCAGAATGAGCTCAAATATCTTTCTCGGGTTCTTAATAGATGAATATGAAAACATAGTCAACTTTTAACCTTCATAACTTTGACTATACACAATTTATAACCTTAAAATATATATTTATAATTTTTAATTATATTCCTCTACAAATTTTCTTTTTACACCATGAATTTCTTTTGCTTGTATCAAAAGATATGACCCAAAAACCATACACTAGTCTATCCTTTATTAAATTCAAATATTTGAATTCAAACAGTCATAATTAAACCTTAGACACTCTTCTATCATCTCATGTCCTCAATTCTTATATTAATCACACACCATCAATATTAATTGAATTATCTCAACCTTTACCATTTATCTTTCACTATTATATCTTTATATTGACTATTTGACTTAATGCGCTCCATCGATCTTCTATACATAGCTCAGTTTTTACTTGTGTTTAATATTGGAAACCTTGATATCATCTCAATAAATACACACCATTTATATATAAATTTATAAACATATAATCACCTTTATTTATTTTAAGAATATTTATCTTTACCTCTACTCAATTTTAAAATTTAGACACTTGTCCTCATCTCACTGCTTCCTGACACCTTGGAACAAACACACTCCATTGATCCTTTTGTAAGGAGCTTGATCTTTAACATAATTAACCAAAAAAAAAATTTGACTCATTAGACTCAAAATTAACCATAGATATTGATTTTTATGAATTCCCATGAGTCTTTGGATCTCCATTTAGTCTTAGTCTTTACCCTTTGCAAATTTGGCTAAGTGTGGGGATAATTTCAATCTGCCTAGAAGGCCATCTTTTATTCTTAATAAATTTTACCTCAATAAATATCATGAACTTAAACTTAATCCATATTATCTCCTCATATAATTCCATTAATTTTCTCCTTCAAATTTTTATGCCATAGAGCCAGTTATGCCTAGAACTCCTTGGAAGGTCACCTTTGCACATGCATATCTTTTGATGTGTTTTATTGCATGACCTAAAATTTAGAAAATATAAAATAGGCACATAATTTAACAAATAAATATTATCAATACCTTCTAAAAATACTACATGTATAAAATATAACTTCTTCAATATGCTTACTTAGATCTTTCTTACCACATGCAAATTTGGCTAAGTATGGGAAAACATTGTCAAACTACCTAGGAGGCCAACTTTGCACTTACATATATTTTATTTCAATTAATTTAATTAATTTAAATTTAGTGTAGAGAAACTAGGGACTAATTTTATCACAACCATATCACCAAATCCCTGTGACTCATCCATGCATGGCAATTATGACATCATCAAACTACCTACTCAGATTTTTTGCCATTATCTAAAATGTCTAGATGAAAACTATGGACTACCATATGAATTAAACATAGGTACACAATCACTAAAATCATATAATTCCTCTTATGGGACATATATAATATGTTTAATACTTTATATTAATCCCTAATCATCTCTAACCATGCCAAAATAGATGATCAACCAATCCTTCTTTAGGCATATTAAGACAAGCACATTACACATTTTGTCATTGTCAATTTAGACTATCAAGGCACTTTATCCAATCACTTGGAAACTTTTAAGACATATTTTAAAAGTCTACAATAATCTCCCCCTTTGTCATTGATGTCAACACATATCATTCAACTCACCTTCCTTTTCTCTCTTCAAGAACTCTCACAATTAGAGCTTTTTCACACTTTGACACAATGATAAAGTGGGCACCAACTAATATTGAGGAAAAAATACTACCATCAAGATAATACCATCTTATAAAGATATTAAAAACTCCCCCTTACCTTGAGCCTACCTCTTCTTACCTTGACAACTTCCTTTTTCTCCATACCAACACTCTCTTCAACCAAGCACTGCAACCAATGAAGAAAGAGCACATAAAACACTGAAATATGATGGAACTCACCAAAAGACATCTAAGAGGGACTCATCCTAATATTTTTGAGTAATTTCACCTCCTAAGCATATTTAGATCTCCACACACCGTGAAGAACCACCATACAGGCTTACTAGCATTCTCTCTCAAACCAACTCATGGATCACCAACAAAACTTCATGCCACTCACCAAATAGGAACCATGTTATTAAAATAAAATAATAACTCAAATTTAAACATACATACCTTGATATTTTGGAGAAATTGAGAAAAAACACTCTTCTTTGCACTCGACATGTCTAGTCTCCTTGTATCCCTACCAAAAACTTGCAGAGCCCAAAAATTTTAGTAGGCACACATTCAAGACATAAAAATTAATATATGGAGAAATATCATATGACCCCTCAAACACACCAATTTTTAACAACTAGATAATCATATGCAATATACTTACTTAATAAACCAAATTGCTAATTAGGTCTCCATCTTGTCAAAAAAATGAACAATATGAAAAACACAAATCTTCAAATCTATGTGAAGCTTGATTTGACAACCCTTTTTTAATATTAAAATTATTAATGATAATTATACCTCAAATCATAAGTCAAACCAATTTTTTAATAGAGCCCAAAACCCTAGAATATCAAAACAAACAAGATAAATGCAACACCTTCCAATTAATGAATACTTTTAAAAATTCTTGTACACCTAGAGAAAACCATCACACACTTTTGGAAAAAATTTTGGGCTTCCACATATTTTTGAACCCATACATCCTATAACCCATTTTTATGCCTACTTGCCCTTAAGCCAGAACTAAGAAAACTAAGAGCACTAAAAAATCTTTAATTAGCCTAAATAGTATCATCATGACACAAAACTACTTGAAACACATTAAAAAGAAGTGCACATACCTTTATAAGAATAAAAATCTTCTTGAAATTGCATCAATCTCATTATTCCACCTAGAAATAACCATTCTAACCCTATAAATACTACATACCTAACAACACTTGTTTTTCCACTGATAGGAGTTTCTTAATAAGCATATATAGAGACACCTTACTTCATAATGTCCTAAAATAGTATGAAAATAGGATTTTCAAAAAAATCTTTATAATCCTTCTCCTCCTTGGTCATATGATACTTTTATTTCTTCTTATCTTTCAAGCTTAAGAGAGGCAACATGCTCATCCACTACAATATTCTACTTTTCTTCTAGGATTGAATTAATAATACATAGAGATAATATAGATTCATGACATACCTTTTAATTTGAATAATCCACTTTATAATAAGGAACCTCATCACTATTTACTAAAAATTGATGTTCTTTTCATGATACATACTTAGTAATGGCAGTATGTTAACTTGTATCCATACATATCTTAGAAATAACATCAACTGGTACTTTAGTCTTCTTCTTAAACTTATTCTCTTCATTCAAAACATTAGTATAAAATGAGAACCCTTGGCACTCTTCAACTTTTATAGTATTCTCCACCCTATAAAATAGATTACTTAAACCTGTAGTCTCATCATGACTCATACTTACCACCTTTGGCTTCCATGAGTTGACTTGCCTTCTTCCTTACACTCTAGGAGCCTAATTAAACATATTATGAATTGTATACTTTTTCTTGCATAATCTATAAATATGACCTCTTTGTTCATAGTTTTATCAAACCATACTCCTTAATGGAAACATAATTTATCTTACCTTGTTTAGACAAAAATTTGCAATGTGTTATATGTCATGACAAATGAAACAACCTCCTCTTTTTGAAAAGGACTCACCTTATCTAACCTTATGTGGACAATGGTTTTTAAAGTGTCTCACATCAATATAGTTCAATCACTTAACTTTGTGTACACCTTTTGACTACTAATCCCCATCATAGTTCTATGTAAACTCTTTTCTAACAAGTCTCTTCCATTCTCGAGCTTTATGCTCAAACTGATTACATGAGTAACAGTAACCATTGAAAATTACATACCTCATGGAATTTGGCTATTTGATCTAATTTGTATTCATTCTACCAGCACCTTCATTTTTTATACTGATGATTTGTCTTCAAAGTATGATTGTCCTTGTTCACATTATTCTTCATCTTGTCTTGAGTTACATTTTTTTGTTCTTCTTCACAATACTAGTTCTATCACAAGAATTCTTTTTACCACTCAAAATATTTTATAGATCACTTGAGCTCTTTTCAAATATAAAAAATGAATTCACCTTATTAGATATATTCTCTAACTTATATTTTAATAATTCATTTTCAATTATATACCTTGAACATTTATCTTCTTTAGATTTCAGGCTTGTAGATAGAATTTCTAATTGATAGCTAAGATTATTGACCATATCTTCATGATCCTTAGTATCTTCATTTATTATTACTTCATACACTAAATTTATCATCATATTACTTTATTTGAGACTTCATCTTCTTTTTAATCTTATTCTCAATCTGTAGTTCTTCAAGGGCATTCATCAATTCAGTCTCACAGTCCACCTCATCTCTATCAACATCCAAATCACTCCAAGTAGCCTCCTTTTGATATGAAAAAATTAATTCCTTATCCATGAATAGGGATTCATCTTCAACATGACCATCATCTTCATGATCATACTCTAAGTTACTATTTTCACTCTCATCTAATGAGCTATAATCTTCTCTGGTGTAGAGACTCTGCTTGTTCTTGAAGGACTTCTTATTGTTATACTTTATAAATCCTTTATTATTTTATGTCTTCTTGTCTTCATATTGGAGTTCACCATGCTATTCATCATCATTATTCTCATGCTTATGAGGTTACTTGAAATCAAAATGTCCTATCTCTCCAACATTGAAACATTTGAAGGGTAGTTTACCTTTATACTTCCCTGAGCCTATTTTCAATTTCCTAGTAATCAAACTAATTAGTTAATCATCATCAATGATAGATATCTCATCTTATTTGGGTTTCTTACCTTGGAACTTATTCTTTGGCTTCATCTCTATCTTGAATTCTGATTCCTTATTTTATGGTATATCATCATTTGTTCTCATCTCATAGGCATTAATGTTGCCATGGAATTGATCCATATTCAAATGAGTAAAATCATGACATTATTCTATAGTAGATACTTTTGGATAAAAATTGAGAGATAGATACCTTAATAACTTTTGAACTATAGTAGCCTCTTAAAGTCTCTCCAAGACCTCTAATGTTATTCACAATCTCATCAAATCTATGCAAAAAGGATGCCATAAAATCTTCCTCCTTCATTTTAAGATTTCAAAATTATCTTTCGTGAGTCTACAAATTTTCCAACTTAACCTTTAAATGTCCTTCATGAATGATCTAAATTTCTTCCCATATCTCTTTATCAAATTACAATGGATTACTTTGATGAACTTAGTCTCTATAAGACCACAAGTAATGGAATTCATTTCCTTAGAATTATTCTCAAATAGCTTCTTGTCTACAACACTAGATAAAGGAGTAATAAGAGAAACATAACCATACACAATAGATTGCCATACATCAATCCCTAGGGAAATAATGTATGTCCTCATCTTTTCACTCCAAAAATAATAATTTTATCCATTGAACATCTGTTATTTATTATTAGAAAACCTCCTTGCATTTGAGGACTACCCATATTGTACCTTGGATCACCTTCAAGTTATCAAACCTTTACCAAAGGACTTGTTCTGATACCAATTATTAGAGGTACAATCACTTAGAGGGGGGGGGGGTGAATCAGTGATCCTAGATAATCCAAATTTAATTTCAAACATTTGAATACTCTTAATCAATTACCAAAATCATTCATGAAGAATACACATCATTCATATCAATGTATAAGAGAGACAATGTAAGATTAAGCACATAACACATGCCATAAATGAGAAGCCCTCTTAGGGGATACAACCCAATAGAATCTACAATTATACTACTATCCTATAATAATAACCAATTTATACTAGATACAACTAATCAAAGAACTGCCATCCCTTATTTTAGTGAAACTATAATCCCATAAGGAACTACTACACCTGTCTAGCTGAGCTACCACAATAACTAGAGCTTTAACAAGTTTCACATAGAAAGGAGGCTGTAACCCCCTAGATGTTGAGAAGACACAAAACCACCTATGGATATAACATATCTGTAAACATTTATTGCCTACAAATATAATGGACATACAATGTATATCATCTCTCTTCAAATCTACACACTCAATGCATCTAAAGCCACATTTTGGATCACTCTTCACTCCTCAACAACAACTTTATCAGCATAATAAAAAATGAATAGATGGTCATATACATAGTCCAAAATTTTATATATCTCTAAAATTAGGCACCAAGCTCACACATATATCATTTATCCTTTGCTCACACTCAAAGCATCTGAAGCATCCTTTTGGACCACTCTAGACCTCTTCACTCATTCTCAACCTGCAAGAGGACTATTATGACATAAGAAACATGACCCACAAGTTATACACATAGTCCTCAAACTTATCTACTCATTAATTCATCCATTAGTCACACATCCTCTCTTCTTTCCTTCAGACCAATGTTATCTATGCTCAAGAAAGCCTCTCACAAGTCTAAAAACCATCACATTTGGTTTCACTATTTATAGAGCATTCATGACCATCACCATCTTGGTTGGCTAATAGGTATGTATTAAACCTTAATGCATATATAAAATTTATACATATCTCCATACCATATTCATAGGTTGTCCCTAGTATCCATGGGTCACCCATAAGCGCCTACACCTTTCAATTAGTCCCTTGTAGCTCTTATAGGTCACATGGAGACCTATTCACCCATTTAGCACATCATCAAGAAAAAAATAACACAAGATAAATTTCAAATACATGGTTCCACTCTTTATTTCCTCTTTGACATCCTCAAATTATCATAGTCAATTCTTCTCACTTTTGCATATGCTCAAACAACTCAAACATTGACTTGGTGTACATGAACATCATGAATGAACACAGTTAAATTACTAATCATTATTCATACTCAAAAAGATTTATCACACCTATAAAATCAAATATATCATCCTCATGAAGTTTAAAACACTCCAAAATAGATAATTCATCATGACAGATCAAAATACCATCAAAATGAGCTTAAATATCCTTCTTGGGTTCTTAACAGATAAACATAAAAACATTGTCAACCTTAAAACCTCATAACATTAATTTTACACACTTTTAGACCTTAAACAATATATTTATATATGTGACTTTTAATTCTCTACAAAATTTATTTTTAAACCATGAGTAAATTCTACCTATATCAAAAGATATGGCCCAAAAACTAGATATATATGTTTCCTTTCTTAAATTCAAATATTTAAATTCAAATGGTCATAGATAAACCTCAGATACTCTGATATCATATCTTGTCCTCACTACTTAGATAAATCATGTAATATCAATATTAATTGAAGTATATTGGCCTTTACCTTTGATTTCTCATTGTTGGATCTTCATATTGACTATTTGACTTAATGCACTTCATCGATCTTATGTATGTAGCTCAGTATTTATCTGTGTTAAATATTGGACACCTTGAAATCATTTTTATCAATATGCACCATTAATATATAAACATAACAACATCCACTAACCATTATATATTATAATAATCCTAATATTTTACCTCTACTTAGTGTTAAACTTCAAACACTTTTCCTCGTCTCATTGCTTCCTGACACCTTGGAATAAACACACTCCATTGATCCTTTTATAAGGAGCTCAATCTTTATCATCATTAACCAACAAAAACTTTAAATTATTAAACTAAAAATAAACCATATATATTGATCAATAGTAATTCTCATGATGCATTATATCTCTATTTAGTTTGGGTCTTTACCCTTTGTAAATTTGGTAAAGTATGGGGACCATTGCAATCTACCTAGAAGGCCACTTTGTTCCTTAATAAATTTTGACTTGATGAATCTCGTGACTTGAAACTTGAGCCATATGATATCCTAATATATTATAATATATTAATGTATAAAAATAATCTTTGAACATTTTAATGTGCAATATATAACTCCATTAATCTTCTCATTCAAATTTTTCTACCACAGAGCCAATTATGCCTAGAACTACCTCAAAGGCCATCTTTACACATGCATATATTTTGATGCACTTCATTGCATGACATAAAATTTATCACATATAAAATAGTTAAAAAAACTTACAAAACCCATATAATCAACTCCTAAAACTTCCACATGTACACAATATAACTTCATCAATATACTTACTTGACTTTTTCTTACCACATGCAAATTTGGCTCTAAGTATGGGAAAACACTATCAAACTGTTTAGGAGGCTAACTTTGAACATTCATATATTTTGTCATGATTCATCTCATGACCTAAATTTATTACATATCAACTAGGGACTAATATAATCACAACCATATGACCAACTCCCCCTTACTCATCCACACATGGTAATTATGATGTCATCAAACTACCTAGTCAGATTTTCTACCATTGGACCCAAAATGTCTATAAGAAAACTATTGACTAAAAGATGAATTTCAATAATGAAAACAAGCACTCAAATCATATAATACCTCTTATGGTACCTATTTCATATGCTTAATGCTTTAGATTCATCATTAATCATCTCTAAACATGCCAAAATAGAAGATTAACCAAGCCTCTTTTAGGCATACTAGGACAAACACAATACACACTTTGTCATTGTCACTTTAGACTATCAAGGCACTTCATCCACTCCCTTGGACACTTATATGACATTATTGATAACTATCCAACAAATATATGTATATCTTGGCAAATTTACCAATTCTATGAACACTTATTAAGAAAATTTGGCAAACAATTTTTAATATAATTATTCATTGGTAAATCTAAATTTTAGAATATTTCTAAAAAATATCCAATTATAAAAAATTGGCCTCTAAAAAATACCCTGGTAATCTCTATCATCCCTTATTTATTTTTGTTCCAGGCCTTTTTTCAAAAATTGAGTAGTATATTTCTCATCTAACATAACCATACCACTATAATTCTAGTCTACCAAAAATATACCACTACATTTATGCCACCTTTCTTGCTCAAAAAATTTGACACTTTTTTTGTGTCCCTCATGTCTTGTATTCCTCTTTTGTTATCCTTTCCTACCCATTGTGTGGTGTCTTACATGCTAATAGGGTTCTAATTTGAATTTTATAAGTCTAAATGTACATAGGTGTATTAATTCATATAAAAAAATTATATGGGAAGACATTAAATTAGATTTCCACTATTGATCTTCATACTAGGTGGATATTCCACACTAATATTTACCAACATGGATCTTATACTGTTAACTCAATTAGTTATTGACATATGATTGTTATAGGCTAATGTAAATGGTAAAACATAGATAAACATTTGTTGTAAATGAAATGTGTAGAATCTTGAACATAAAAAGAAAGGAAAATATAACACAAAACATAATATGAACTCAATATTTCAATTAGATGAACTCAATTTGGGAAAAAATCTAGTTGGTGACGTAAACCCACCCCCATTGCACTATGAAATTCAAAAAAATGTACAATTTACTACAAAAATGGTCTCCATTGACAAAGTATTCATTACTACACTATACAAATATTTTACACAATTATTTTCAAGTTTTAGAAACTTCATAGAGAACTAACACCACTAAAATATTCTTTTATCACTAATAAAAAATGAGATAAAATTAACAAGGATCCACACTTTCAATATGAAATGTGAATCTAGCTCATAAAATTGTCACTAACTTATCTTATGTCCTTTACTTCAAATAAATGTTGTGCTTATGCCCTCTTACCTTAAAACCTACCAAATAAATCAAATAAATCATCATAAAAAAGTGTGAATGTTTGAAACCATTCACATCCCCCATATTTTGTATAGTGTATAAATTACTACATTATGAGAATGAGTGGTTCCTCAACCACCAGGGTGATTGTGTAATCATCACTTGTCTATATCAATGATTATGTAACCATCACCTACAAAAATTAACAGATGCATCATCTATGAAAATCCCCTTATATTAAAGAGTTAAAATTTTGTGACTTCAACATTCTAAGGATGTTCAAATCATATACATATATATTCCAATATTATAACTTATAACTCTAAGAATCAAAATGGAGCCACTAGGGTTTGGCAGGGGGGTACATAGGGTACTTAAGAAAACACCTAAAAGGATAACTAGCTGAGGGATGATATAGGATACTCATGACATATATATGTTATTAGGTTTGTTGGCTTGCACCAAGCTATAGGTAGACTCATAAAATAGGTTAGGGATAACATGATCAAATGCACAAAGGATGTAGGTATTTATAACAGATATAACCATAGTAAAAAAAAGGTAATAAGGGGGTGACACTCAATGCATAAAGAACAAGAAAGCAAGATATTTGAAAAAAATAACACCACCAAGAATTAAATACATTTTAGAAACATGCAATCCTACTAATTAAAATGCAATTTTAGAAGGGAAATGATGTTTTCAATAGAGAGAGAGATAGGGAGAGTACATGATTTTAGAAACCTAAGATAATGCCTTTGTCTAAATGAAATTATCTCTAGCATGTGAATGAATGAGGGAATGAAATTTTATTCAAACTAATTAAGCTAATTTAAACATAAGAGTATATACCATTCAAGGTAATGATTCAAAATCAATCAATCAATACTACATAATGAAAGACATTTTCAAAGGGGAAATATGTTTTCAAGGTTGAGAGAATGCATATAATTCATAATATACTCTAAAACATGTTCAAACTGAGCTAAAGTAACATGAAAATGACAAACCGTAGAATATATACTATACTAAAACAATGTAATTTCTCTTTTCATAACAAAGTTTCCTAAGATCAAGCTCAAAAATATTGTGCAGATGTTCTAACAACCAAGAATCTAAGTTTGAGACAACAATAGAGGAAGATATGTCTATAGTATAGAACTAAGTCCAAACTAATGTCCAAATATTGAGGAAGAGGTGAAGTGAGAACTTACAAGGATTTAAGATCTTGAACCAAGTGCACAAATTAGGTGTAATCCTAAATGTTGAAGCTAGGAGCAAGCCACAAGGGAACATGAATAACTAGAAGCAACAATGGAGCCTCCAAGTTAACATGCAATAGTATATGGGATCCTCTATCATTGAATGATCTCAAGATCACCAAGAATGAATCAATAGATATTAAATAAGGTGTAATATCTAAGATAATGAGTAAAAATGAATCATCTAGGTAAAATGGATCAAATAGATTGATATAGGTCCTCCTCAATCAACAAAGGACAAAAAACTAGCCACTATTTATCATTGGAGGCCCTAAAATCACATTTTAGACAACTGTGGCCTAGGCAACATCTTTTGTGAAGGAAACATGCATCCTAGTCCATGAGTTTCCTTCACAAAATCTATGACCTAGGTTAGTAAGACTTCTTTGGTGGTCAATAAGACCCCAAGAGAGATTTAGGATGCGTCTAAAGGGTCTTTAGGTGTTTGGAGAGGTTAGGGAGGTTCTAGGGATATCTAGGAGATGGATGTATGATGTAAGAGGATCCATGCAAGTGGAAAATGTTTTAAATTATGATAATGAGGGTTCATGTTCTACATGTTAGATGATGTGTAATCATAAGGAAGAGTAGAGTCTTAAGAAGTATGATTACATATACCCCTAATGTATAAGCAATTGATATTTGAATGAACAAGTGTTGTGAAGTACATAGAAGCCTCATAAAAGAAAATAAATCCATAATTTAAATAATAAAAGGTAACATTACTTACACTTACTAGATAATGATTGTGATGGAAAAGGTTGATGACATGATCCATCAGTGAGAGTGTTAATTTGAGTAATCCAAATCCATCTCCAGTTCCATCTCCTACATAGAAGGGACATAAGTGATATCAAATCACATCATACGATCTAGAATGACATTCACTAGAACATTAACCCTAGCTTTCTTCCCATGATGGATATGGCTGACTTGGATGTCCTCAAAAGAGGAGAGTAAATCAACCACCTCAAAGAGGGGGAGAAACTTAGAGTTAAATATGGTCTAGGCACTAGTGAGATGAGACATGACTAAGAATGAGTCAAATAATAACTACACATAACATGTGCCTATCACATGTGTTTTATTCAAATCACTAATGATTACATGATATTTAATTACATTATTCATCTCACTATTAAGGAGGTAACTAGCTATAACAAGATCATAATCCCATGGGTCATTGATAATCCAAGTGGCAGAAGTAGGTCCTAGGTTACCTCAACTTCCACCATTAGTGTGAATCACCACTGAGAGGTACACCATGATGGGGTCAAAGATGTAAGAGGATGTTGTAAAATGATTATATCGACATAGAGTAGGAAAATAAAGTTGTACAAGGGAGATAAAGAACAAAATCAAGTATCAATTAAAGGGAAAATAACAACACTAACTATGGGACAAGGTGACAAAGAGTGGTAGGATGTCCATGAAGAGATGAAGACCAGTTAGTGAAGACTAGATTAAGTCCTAGAGTAATGAATAAATATGAGCCCACACCTAAAATAGCCATAGTGAAATAGGAAGAGGGAGTCAATAGGGATTGGCTATGAATGAGCTGAGAAACTACTGATTGAAAGAAGAAAGAAAGATCAAATTTTGTCCCAAGGTGTATTTGGTAAGGAGTACATGGGCCTGATAGGATAGAGGACTTAAGGGTTTAAGATATAGTAAAATTCCTAAAATAGACACAATAAGGTCTCAAAGAGAGAAATGGACTCTACCATTTCATTTGAAATTGGCCAAAACCCCTAAGATGAAGGTTTTGTGGTTCTAAGATCAATAACAAAATGAAATGGAGGCTAAGAGAGGGCAAAAAGAAGGATTTTGGCCAAGGATATAGCCTACCTAATTAAGCCCACATCCCAAACCACTACCAGGCCATAGGGGCCATGACCTTGCCTATTAGTAGGTCACATATTAGTGAAAAAACCCATAACATAGGCTAGAAAGGGCCAAAAATAGGATTAGGGAACCTGTAAAGGCCCAAAACTTGTTGAGAAAGGATATGAAGGGTGGGAGATAAGAAAAATAGTTTTTGAGGTTGTCTAAACATGTTTTTCTTGTTATACTACTTTCGTGACTGGTCCATGGTCGCATTTCTCTACTGTGAAGATGTGAAGAGTTAAAGTGCTAGAGGCAAGAAAGGCATCTTAGCCGATAGAGCAACCATCAATGTGTGGGGGCCAACCAGGAGAGAGTGTCTCAATGCCAATTATAATGAGAGAGGAGGAAGGGTGGTAGGAGGCCTATGATAGAGGAAGAACACATAGGAAAGGTTGTATCAAGTTTTAAGTAACCACAACCACTAACCCACACCACTTATAAGAACTATGAAAAAGGAGAGAGGGAGTTGGTAGAGGGTTATCTACTAGAAAGCAATAGCTCAACCAACTAAAAGAATAAAAAGACTCTACTTCTATCTTGAGGTACATCTAAGGAGGAGTGCACAAGCCAAACAGCTATAGATACCCATAAGGTCTCATGATGGATTCCATGTGAGGGGCAATCCAATAAATGAGGGCTTGAGGAGGGTGTTCTGGTAAGTTTTGAGGCTCACCAAAGCACCATAGGCTCAAACATAGGCTTCCCCCTGAGGGAAGTCCACCACTTTACCCTAACCATAGAAATGCCCCTAAGGCAGGATAATTATTATCCTATTAATAGGCCAAATAAGAGGGAAAAGGTAGGAAGAAGGATATGAAGAATCTATATCCTTAGGTTCACCACTCATGACCCAAAACATAAGAGTTTAGAAAGTGGAGTCATTATTGGTGGATGATACCTCTACACCAAAACAAGTAAGAGGATAAAGACACATATCATTCAAAATCATGATATTATTTTAAGATCTCTCATTGATTGGGTTGCATGTTATACCATGGATGGAATAGTACCCAAGATTAGAATTAGTAACTCTAGTAATCTCTATGGCATATGTATTAATAGAGCTAATACTATGATGGGAGAAGTGCGATGAGAGGGGAAGTTTGACATTTAAGGATACATCTTGAAATATATATCTAAAAAAAGAGGAGCCAACTTGGCATCATAGGGTAGGAGATGGAGTTGGTGAACATATGCCAAAATCTAAAGGAGTGAATTCTTATCAATACTCAACTAGATCAAAATGCTCATCCTTGAGAAAATAAGATTTAGAGATGGGATCCTTGGGTGAACCCATAAGGACCTACAAGGAGATATCCAAAGACTAATTAGAAGGTTTTATATTATCATAAATAAATTCCTAGGGATTTGGGTCTACCTCCATGGTATGAACCTCACCTTCATGCATGAACTTGACCAAGTAAAATGTTTTCAATGTGATGGCTTGCATGGCAGTGGTCTAAGGATACCCAAGGATCATGTTATATGAAGGATGAAATTATAACACACAAAACTTGATCTTGATTATCATGGGGTCAAACTTGATTTAAAGCTTCACATTTCCCATTAACACAACCATGTCATTGTTTAAACCAACATAGTTTTGATGATAATCACATAGATTCTTCTGACTAATCCTACGTTCATTAAATTAATGTAAGGTCATTATGTTTAATGTGGATCCATCATTGATGATGTATCTCTTGACACAATAGTCATTAACATAGGTCTCAATCTAGACTGGGAACCTAACCCTATTTTTAAGAACTAAACCATTTTGCAATTAGGTAGGATCGAAAGACAATGTGGGAGGATGAGGGTGATAAAAAATGTAAGAGTTGAATAAAACCTTGACATCATCTTATAATACACCCTCATGAGAGATACCAAGGTCATAAAAGAAAAGACATCTTTACTCAAGGCAAAGGAGAATAAGGTCCTAAATGAAGATCCCCAATTAAGAGGCCATGTAACTCCTTTATGATGGAGTATGAATGTTGTCTAGCCTAGGTAGGGATGTTACATTGAAAGTCAAATTTAAATTTATTGTTCCCTACCATTATGGGTTGGGTAGACTCCACACACCACTAAAATATCCAACAAGATTGGTGGGCTTACCTGATCATGTGATGACAAAGCACTCATACCTAGTAGAGGATATGTAAATAGTAGCAACGAACTTTCTACTCTCATTCTTGGCTTTCCCTTTTGGTTTAGCCTAGGAAGAGGAGTCAGATGAGGTAAAAGAGTAAGAGGAGAAATTATGGGAATTAGCCTTGAATTTATTCTTCTTCTTATTTTATTTATCATGGTTAGGTAGAGGCTCCTTAAACACATTCAATTTTTAGTTGGGTTCCATAAGTGGATAACTCTGAGGAGGAGTTGAGGCTTTCACACCAAACTATTGGGTGGCACAATTCTTGTCATCATGGCCCTTCATCTAATGGAAGATGCAATGTTTTTTGGCATGATAAGGGAACACCATCCATGGTATTATGGGGCTTATTTTGGGGCCCTTCTTTTTATTTGGACTCTTACTCAAAACATTGACCTCATGGCTATATTTTTGGTCCTTATTCTTTGGAGGAAAATTAGTGACACCATTGTCAATTACATTGTAGTTATGATTATGCAAAGAGGATGAATTTTTGTTCGACACAAGGTGAATGCTCATGCACACCTTGAAGACTTGAATATTTAGACACTCATTAATAGATTCATAATAATAGGTGGGTTAATGTTGGAGGACCTCAAGGTTAACCTTCTACCTTAATTCTCATGTGAACATATCATAAAGTTGATCATCCTAAAACCTTATCCTACATGTATGGATGGATGAATTCCACCTATGTACAAAGGCAAAGCTCAACTCACCCTTGGATTACACCATGGAGGTAAGTGATTGGTACTAATGTTAAATAGTATAAATATATCAAAGTACTAAAAGAAGTTATCCAGAAGGAACTAGAAGCTAGAAAGAGAATTTCAAGGTAGATTATAGAACCAAATAAGAGATTTGGCTCCTAGGGAATGAGTGAAGAGCTTCAAAATCATGCCTTCATCTTATTCATAATCTATACATTCCATTATAAATGTCATGATATTTTTTATTTTACTAACATCCCAAGTCCCATTACACTTAAACAATTTAGGGATAGGGATAGGTATGGGAATAACATGCACCCAAAGGGATAGAGGATTCCTATGGAGATATTCATAAGTGTGGTTGATATTGGGATGGAGATGATAATTATGATGAATCTCATAGAAGTCATGATGTTTCCTAAAGCATTAGGAATCATCATAACCATTATCATGAAGGGGACAATGATGAGGTGGATCTTGATGTGGGAGATGATCATAATGGAAATATTCCCAATAATGGGGTGGAGAATGACCATGATAAACATATTATTCCATATGATAATAATGAGATGATGTGTCATACCCATATAAATTATCATGGTGACCTAATTGTCCATGGTAATGGCCATGTGTCACAAGATGAGGGTCTACATGAGGGAACTAATGTTTAGGATAAGCATCCTATGGATCTCTAGTCCATAAGTAGTTATAGAAATAAAAATGTTCATATAAGAATCTAAAGGAGGGACTAGGTAGATGGGAGGAATCCACTTGATGTGGATGCCTCATCAAGTTAAAATTCATGTGTCTCTCAACATAGACATGAGGGGGTTCTTACTATAGAGTCTCCTACCTAAAAAGAGGTGGGGGACTCACAAAAGAACTAGTTGAGGCACTTGAACCATATAGGGTTCAATCTCTATCCATAAAATAAGCACACTACCTATTCCTAGGGGAATAAAATTCCTCTTCATTCACATGAATCCACCTATGGCAATCATTAATGATTGCATATTACTCATCAGTACTCAATCATGAAAGGGGGTCATCTTCACCCCTAAAAGGTGAACAAACTCGAGCTCAAGTCTTGGAGAGGTATCCTTAGACAAGTAATGCTCAGATTGGTTATGGATTTTTTAATCTTGTTCCTTATATAACATGAGAGGGTTAAGGTCACTATTCTAGGTCAAGGTAACCTCCTCATTCCTATGATATCTATGGTACTCCATTGTATCATAAGTTTTATCATGAGTGAGCTCAAGGACAAGACCCTAAATCTAATGGGATTGGCATCCCAATGGTGGGAGGCTAGCCATGGATGTAATGAAACAAGAGAAATATGGGAGATAACAAAAAAGGTAAATGGTTAGAGAATCAGTAGGTATAAGGACCCAAAACCAAAGTAAGATCAAACAACCAAGGAGAGAGCCAAAACACAATTAAAATCAAAGCCTTATTGATATTAGAGGAAAATTAGCTAAGAGATTTCTAAAGAGGATATAACTAGAATGAGACCTCATGTGGGGTCTCATCAGGTGTGCTAGAATGTAGATCCGAGAATCCAAATGGAGCCACTAAGTTTTGTTAGGGGGTATGTGGGGTACTTAATCAAACGCCTAGAAGGTGAACTAGCTTAGGCATGTTATGGGCTACTCGTGACCTATAGAGGCCATCTATTTAGTCAAATTAAACCAAGATATAGGTAGACTCATAAACTAGGTTAGGGCTAGTGTGATCAATTTTACAAAGGATTTAAGTATCTCTAATGGATATAACCATAGTAAATCAAGTAGTAAGGGGGTGACACTCAATGTATAAAGAATAAGAAAAAAATCTATTTGAACAAGATAACACTACCAATCATGAAATATATTTTAGAAACATGAAATACTACCAATTAAAATGCAATTTTAGAAGGTAAATGATGATTTAAATAGAGAGAGAGGTAGGGAGAGCACATTATTTCATAAACTGAAGCTAATTCCTTTGTCCATATGAAACTGTCTCTAGCATGTGAATGAATGAAGGAATATAATTTTAACCAAACCAATTAAGATAATTTAAACATAAGAGTATATACCAAGCAAGATAATGATTCAAAAATAATCAATCCTACATAATGAAAGACATTTTCAAAGGGGAAAGATGTTTTCAGGGTTGATAGAATGCATATAATTTAGAACATACTCTAAAACATGTTCAAATTGAGCTAAAATAGAATGCAAATGACAAACCCCTATCATATATACTCCACTAAAACAATGCAATTTCACTTTTCATAACAAAGTGCCCTTGGATCAAGATAACAAATATTGTGCAAATGTTCTACCAAATAGGAATCCAAGTTTGAGACAACAATGAAGGAAGACAAGGTTGTAGAGTAGAACCAAATCCAAACCAATGTCCAAACAACCATGAGGAGGTAAAGTGAGAACTTAAAACGATGTAAGAGATCCGTCCAAGTGCAAAAATCATGTTCAATTCCAAATTTGGAAGCTAGGAGAAATCCATAAGGAAGTAGGAACAACTACAAGAAACATTGGAGTCTCCATGTCAATATGAAGCAATATATAGGATCCTTTATCCCCAAATAAGATCAAGATCACCAAGAATGAATAAAGAGAGATTTAATAAGGTGTAAGATCAAATATAATGAATAATAATGAATCATCTAGGAAAAAATGGACCAAATGGAATGATATAGGGCCTCCCCAATTTGCAAAGGACCAAAAATAAGTCATTTTTTACCATTGGAGGCCCTAAAAGTACATTCTAGCTAGCTACATCCTAGGCCACAACTTTTTAATTAGAAACACATAATATATTTCATAACATGAACTATTATTTTAATATGAATTAAGCTTATAATAATTCCTTTCTACCATGAATTACATAAATTAAGAGTAATGGAAACATATATAAATATAGATAGTATAATAGATCCATATTTTATATCATACCTCCTTAATTTTAGGATTTTAATTCCCTAAAATCTTCAAAAAATATGTAAGATATGAAATCTCTTCCCCACTTCTCTAAAATACCATTTGGCTTTTCTAGGTAGGTTCTTTAACCCAACCAACCAATGATTTTATAATCCTCTTATTTTTTCCTTTCCTTCTATATAAAAACATCATCTTTCAATTTCAATTAGATATTATGAGCGAGGTCTTAAATTAAAGGTAGTAACAACCCTTCATCATCATTGTCTAACATAAAAAGCTCAAAGACATGTAAGTTCTCAACATTGAAAATAGAAAAAATCTTCATATAAGGAAGCAAATCAAGTTTAAATTCATTCTATCCCACTTGTTCCATAATATAAAATGGACCATGCCTAAGAGTCTTAAGATCCTTAATATTATCTTATAATATCTCTCTACTCAAGTACAACCAAACCCTATCTTTAATAATGAAACTTTTCTCAATCCTGTGCTGACCATGCTTCAATTTATACTTGGCTTGTGACTCTTTCAACCTCTGTCACACTTGGAGATGATTTTTTTGAATCTTCTCAATTAAATTCTTATCTTTATGGAATTATAGATCCACTCTATAATTTAATTTATATGGCTATCTTAAAACAACATCAAAATCACATGGATGCAACTAGAAAAAATAAGTCTCAAAATTTTTTTTAGTATAATAATACATAAACATGCTGGAATAATGTTGAATATACACAAAATTTTAATCCAAAGACTTAGGATGCTTCTTTTTTTACCCTCTCAAAAATTTTAATAATGTTTTTTCATAACTTCTACTTGCCAATCGATTTGCTAGTTAAAAGTGATAAATTATTTCATCTTGATATCCATATTTTCCCATAACAAATCCATAACTTACCAAAAATTATGAGTCCTAATTTAAAAAAATAGAACTAGGAAAATCAAAATAAACCCACACATTATAAAATAAAAACTCAACTACATCACTACCTCTGAGTGTCTTCTTACAGGAATAAGAATGTATATATTACTAAACTAGTCTACAACCACAAAGTGATAGTCATGCCCCTTCCTTGACATAGGCAACCTACCTAAAAAATCCTTAAAAATGATTTCTCATGGCCTATAAGGAACTAGTAATGATATATACAAACCCATATTCCTATTAATATAATTTCTTGTACTACATATCACACGTCATATTATGAACTTAGAAACATAAAATTTTACATTAGGACAACAAACATAGATCTAAGAATGTGAAATAGTCTTTGTGACACTAAAATGTCTTGCCAATTTTGAAATATGTGCTTTACTCATTAGCTGAACTCTTTTCTCACTAGGCAAAAAAAGCTTAACTAACTTGTAGAGAAACTAATCTTGAAGGTAGTAATATTTTTCGGGCTTGAATCCTACACCTTAGGGTATTTTTTCTTGAAAAACATTTCCCTCAATATTTTCATCATGCTCATATCCCTCTACATAAGACTTAAATTTAAAATGCTCGAGAATAGTAATGGTTCTCGTGGATGAAAGATATGGAGATTTGGATAACATATCAACTATCTTTTTACCCACACCTTCCTTTTTTTAATAATAAAGTGAAATTGTTGCAAAAAATCCATCCACTTATAGTGTCTAGCTTGTTGAATTCAATATTTTCCCTAAAAATGAGATAATATTTCCTTTTGTTTACCAATTTAAAAATATAATAACATTATTTATCTTATGTGCAATAATTCAAAATGGAACCATGACATAACTTTAAATGGAAACATACAAGTTTACCTCTTTGTAGTAGGACAACCCCATGGCATACTTACTAGCATATGTTTCGACCTCAAAGGGTTGTTTCAAGTTAGACAACGCTAATAATAGAGCATGGATAATATTGTGTTTAAATATATATCAAATTAATATTATTTTATCTTACATCAAATAAAAGTATTTCCACTTGTTGTCATGGCATGTAAAGGTGAGACTATGGAAGATAAATTTCTGATGAACTTCCTCAAATATTGTTCTACTCCAAAAAATATCCTTATTTCAATTGCAATAGAAGGATTTGTATAATTCACTATGGCTTGTACCTTCTCTAGATCAATATTATACTAACCATATCCATCCATATACCATAATAATACAAGTGATCATTGAGAAAATTCACCTTTCTTTTCATTTGACATTAACTTGTTCTCCTTAAAAAAATACAAAACTAATTTTAAATGATCAGTATGTTCATCAAAAGTTTTGATGAGAATAATAATATCATTCAAATACATTATAAAATAGGAATCAATAAATGGCCCTCACTACGTAATTCATCAATCATATGAATGTATCCATTTCATTCAATTGCCTAAAAATTAGAAGCAACCATTCATATAACCCTTGTATTAAGAGTTGTCTTCCAAATGTACTATTAATTAATTTTCACTTCATGATCTATGTATTTCAAATAAATCTTATTAAAATAATTTTCATGTTAAATTTGACCAATAAGATCATTAATACATGGAAGAGGATACCTAATCTTGATGGCTCTTTTTTCTTTAAATGTACTATAATCAACACACATTTTCCATGAACCATATTTCTTAGGTACTAAAACAATAGGAAAACTATGTGGATAAATGATATCACAAAATAAACCTTGATTAATTGAATATAATTTTTTTTTGGCTCATTTTCATCTTTCAAGGACTACCTATCAAACCCAAATTTTGGAAGAAACTGATCTAGTAGAAACTTAATCTCATGTTCAATATGCCTCACTTCTGGAAAAATTTAGGCCTCATGAAATTTTTTCTTGAAATACTATACCAACTCTCCCATATCCTTATGTTATTTATTATTAAACATGCTATAAGAATTTTTTTATGAATCCACTTATTTATCTTGAATATCTCTCAAAATAAGTAAAATAAAATTTATCACTTACATTAATAAGCCTTTTAGATTGATAAGAATTTACCAAAGATATTTTAGAATCACCATTGTATGTTGAAATGAAGAATCTCATTCCATCCTTTTCCTAACAATATTGATTGGATCTCCTCATGAAGATATAAACTCAGATATACAAGGGATACCAAACACATCAAGAGGCACAAAGTCTAATATAAATTAATCATTTAAATAATAATTAATACCAAACATTACTTTAAATTGTTTTGTCACTTTGATTTATACACCTTTCTTCACCCAAACTAGAGAATATGGGCCTTGATTATTATAATTATCTATCCCCAATTTGTTTACTCAATCCTTGCTTATCGTATTTTCTTGTAACCAATTATAAAAAATAACATCCACTTTTGTTTCCTTCATATAAATTTTAATTTGAAAAATATTAGGAGGTTCAGTTTCTTCAGAAATACTACCACCCAAACATAACTCTCTATTGATGAAGGTACAACACAATGTCTCATCCATGTCAAAGCTACAACTAATATATTCACCTTTGAGAGAGGGCATAACATTAATCTTGTTTTTAGTTTTAAATGAATGAAATTTTGGATGTAGCTTCCAACATCATAGTACTCATATTATTTATACCATGTTGTCTTAGGTTGTTTCTCATCAAATGGTTTAGTTTGATGGAACACTATCAATTTTGTCACAACCAACTTGTGGAAGACTACTTAAGGGATTCCCTTGGATAATAAATTATTAATTTCATTTGTTTCCTTAGTTAACCCCTAGCTATGATAATTTTTGGGGTACATTGAATTTTTTTAATATTCATATAATAGGTTACCACATCAATAACTATAATACTATTCATACTACATAGTTTGGACTTTTCAGATTGTATTTATCCTTGGTTATATTTGTGGAATAATTTTACAAGTCCTTTGGCTAAAAGTGATTTTTTTATTTGAACTCCCATTTTAATAATTTCATCAAAAGAGTTTTTAAAATGGACTTTTAAGTGGAAATCCATCTCTTGATTAATATTGGTAGCAAAGATCCTAATCAATTATTTTTTCAAGGATTGTCTAAGGGAATCTACTTTTTAGGCCTCACCACCTTTATAAGAAGGAGGAAAAGCTTTCCTTATTTATTTATTTGGAATTTCAAAATTCCATCAGCTTTAGTTCATGTTCTATGTCATATGAAATATTTTTAAAAAATATATCTAAGAGATCTACAAATGTAGCAATGAATGCATTAGGGAAATGTCAGAGCACCTCTAAGGCTTGGCCACCTAAGATTCAAGGGATAATTCTAAGAAAATATATGTCATTATAAGCTAAATCTTGGCATGACATAAAGAATTTTTTAATGTGTTCCTTAGGGTTTCCTTTTCCTTTATACTTTTAAAACATAGGAGGTTTGAAGTATGAATGGAATTATACTCTTAACATGTCTCTATTAAAAGGGTAAGGACACAATTATTTAAACATATAATTTTTTATGGATTTGACTCTTATCTTGAAATATTTGGAAAATATCCTTCATGCTTTTCCATTCTTGGGTAAATTACATGCCCTTAGGTGGTGTGGATGTTGATGGGATAATATTTTATTTAGGTGACATAGGGGTCTGATTGGCATTTATCTTTAAATTATTTGATGTTGTATTGTTTGATTTGTAATATGAAGGATTATATAGAGGATTATTGACATAGAAATATAGATATGCCAACTATTGGATTAGATATTAGATTTGATCAGAAACAACTTGGCTTTAGTCATATTATATTTTTTTTTTCTATAATTATTTTGAATTTTTTGATATGAACATGGGAGACATGTATATGGGTATTATCATTAGTGGATTCTAGGACTAATTTATTCCTACCAAGGTAATTGATAAAAGGAACTTGGTCATGATTTGGTATTTCCTAATAATGATGTGACTAAAATTTTTAGGGTTAAATTTTTAAGATAACCTAGCTCCTATTTCTAGATAAGTTGTAGTAGTATGTCATATTTGTTCTTAAAAATGTAGTAGTTTATTTGGGCACAAGTTTGTTTTGACCTAAACAAAGCATTGTCTCAAGGTAATACTCACTTTGTTTAATGAGTCTATTAGTATGCTTATAATGGATCTATACCTAAGTTAAAATATTATCAAATGAAATGCATTTTTATCAAAAATATTTTATATTTCTTGGTCATTATATCTTGTTGTCTAGTAGTTGGTTCCATAGTTCAATTTTGTTATAGGTTTGGTTCGAGTTTGTTTTCAAATAAGTTTGGTTTCATTTAGACTAGTTTATTACAATGAGTTCAAATAAGAGACACAAAAAATAAAAGATATACTATTTAAATAGGATTACATCCAATTATTGGCTCATTAATAATACTCTAAAAGGCACATGATGGGTGATCTTAGGGAATGTTATGCACTCAACACCACTATCTATCTATTAAAAAAGGGATCTTATGATAGGTTAAATAAGATGACCTAGGGCCATCCCATATACCTTTCATTACATTGAGGACCAAACCCATGAGATAAGGGTGGCATTGAATGCTTGGGTATTGGTGGATGAAACCACCTCACTTCACAGTGCAAGTAAAATAGGTAAATGCATAGTTGAAGACAATCCCCACATAATGAAATTTATATATCTTGCTAGAATACAAGATTTATCTAAATGTTAGGTGATAAAATATAAGTCACCAAAACCTAGAACATAAAAATAAATAATTCAAAAAAAAATATGGTTTCCAATATCACCTTTCAGCATGAGGAAAGAGCATAAAGAATTCATTCCTTGGGATACACAAGTAACTAGGTTGTTTATGATTCTCAAGATTGCATTTTTATGAAGGAGAAGATAATACCCAACTTTAGAAACACAAAAAAGATAAAAATAAACACTAATGTAAGTAAATAATTTTGTTTTAAAAATGTTAGAAATAAAGTGTTTCAATTTTGAAGATTTTGGCAAATGATTCTACAAGAAAATAAGTTACTAGTTTTAAAATTGTCTTTGGTAAGAAGAACCTGAAAGTTAGGAAAATAAAGAAAATAAAGACATATGGTGAAAATGTTAATTATTAAAGTGTAAATACTATTTAATAGAGCATAAATTTGAAATTTAAGACATAAATGTCAAAAATAAAAAAACATAGAATAATAATTGATACCTGAGATGTAAACATTGAAGATTATCACATAAATTCTGATTTTCAATATGAAAAAAATAAATATATAACATAAAAATCAAAGATAAAATAGGACGCAAATGTTGAAGATGTGTAGAAACATCAAAGATAGGTGCAAAAAAGTTATTTAGTAGAATTTAAACTATTTAGTAGACCTACATAGAATATACACTGAAAATTAATTAAACACTGAATATCACCACATAAATGTCATTCCCAAATATGTAAATGCCATTTAACAATGAAAAAATGTTGTTTGACATTGAATAACAAATGAAATTAAAAATTGATAGAAAATAGTTAGATTTAAACTCAAACAACTACCAAATTGAACTAGAACTATGGTAAAATTGATTAGAAAACATGAAAAGATGAGATACTTATTCAAACAAGTTTAAAATAGAGTTATAAATGAAAGGGAACAAGCGTCTACTCCCTATGTGCTAAGATGTAATATGAAAATATTAGATATTATAAATAGAAACTTTAAAACAATCTAAATATATACTCTAGTCAAACATAGCTTTCGATAGAGTAATGAATGAAAACAAATAAGACACTTCACCTCACTTACCAAATTAATCCTTCTCTTTTATTGGATAGATGTGATCATAAATTTTTAAATGTAGTTACTCTCAAGAAACTCTTATGAAAATTCTAGTATCATTTCGGTAGTGTGATGTTTAATTTTATTGATTTATGGATAATAAGATTTTCCATATTTTTGAATGCTTATTCTCAAATTTGTTTGATCTCTTTAGATTCAAAAAGTTTTGTGTTAATGGAAGAGGAATGTTTAATTTATAGAATTTTGGAAGGAAAGATGAATAAATAGGATAAATATATATTAATTTAAAATATTCGAATTTAGATGGTGGATATTTGGTCCAAGGGGTCAAATGCATTCAATGGATTGGTTGAGAATTTATGAGTTAGTTGAGGGAAGTGGTCAAATGATTAATGAGTTTTTTAATTGGGCATTGAATTGGTTTAATTCATTAAATTATTTTTATATGAAGTTGATTTTCTTAAATGAGGGTGTTTGAATGTTTTAAAAAGGTTTTAACAAGTTTTTTTATGGTTAATTAGGGGATTAAATGAGACTAGTTGAGTGGGATGATGAAGTGACTAGATAATTTAATTATTATTTTTATTTTTTATTTAGAGTTGTGTTTATATGGATTAATTATTGACTAATTAACATAACTAATATACATTATTTACTAAATTAATAAAATAGGTAATTTTGATGGGACTATGTGACATAAGATAGGGGTTGTGTTGTAATTAGGATAATATAAATATGGATTTTTGATGATAAAATGGCTAGTATAAATAGATAATGAATTCCAAATGTCAATTATAGTAAATTACTAATAACACTAAGCTGGCATAATTAGGGTATTTATAATAGCTATGAAAAATAATTATTTAAAACTAAAATTAGATAAAAATATGTAATAAAAATGACCCAATGGGGATAGCCTAGTGGTGTGAGAGATGATTAATAGAAGTGGGAGGTCTTAGGGTCCATTCCCTAGGATAACCATCTCTATATAATTATTCCCACACTAGGCTCCAATGGGTCTACCATTAGGGTACTTGATGCAGTAGACTAGATGGCTTGGTGTTTTATGTGAAAAGGCTTGGTAAGTGGATTAAAACATGTGTTCAATGTGATGAAGCTATCCATAGTCCATGGATAGGGATAATATTCATAGCTAGTTCTAGCTATAATCAATTAAATATTATTACCCAACATTTTAAGACTTGATGGGGATATCTTATAAGTGTTTATGATGAGTGCTAGAAGTGGCAGGTCTTGAGATCCATTCCCTAGGCTAACCACCTCTATATCATAATTTCCACACTAGGATTTGATGGGTCAACTATGAGGGTACCAAATATGGTGGAATAACCAAATAAATTTTCAATACAACATGGGTTAATACAAGGATTGAAACCTTTGTTTAATACAATGAGGCAAACCATAATCCATGGATAGGGATACTCTTCATAGTTGGTTTTGAATCTAGTTAAATAAATCTTGTTAACTAACATATCTATAGTTTCAATCCCACACTAGGCTTTGTTGTGTCAATCATGAGGGTACCCAATGGGTAGACTAGCCATATCATTATTTAATGTGATGAAGGTTAGTAAGTGGCTTTAAATTTGTGTTCAATGTGATGAGGCAAGCCATAGTCCATAGATAGGGCTACTCATCCCATACAATTTTGTATCTATTTAAATAAATCCTATTAACCAATGTTTTATCCAAAAAATATTGATGGTGTTGTTTACTTCATAATATTTTGAAGTAAGGGTTAGACTGTTTTATAGGGATTCAACAAGGGATAGAATCTTTGGTAGGTGTAGATATTGACGGAGAGGGAAAGAAGATTTTTTTTATGACTTGTATCAAGGGTTTCCATCAGGTGGAAGGGAAGGAATTGATATAATTTTATAATGGGTGTTTGGATGAGTTGACTAGGATAAAGGATACATCTAGGAAATTTACCAAGACTCTTTTAAAGTGAAAGAAAGCAAATGAGTAGAGGCTGGCAATATATCTAGAATAAAAGAAGGAAAATTTCTTGTCTTAAAGGTTCAGTAAGGCACGTAATCCCTTCTAGGGAGGCCTTGAGTGTGGAAATCTTGGGTAAAAGTGGGGAAGGGGAGCATGGAGGTAAATCCTTTATGTAATTTATTTCTAAGGTTGAGGAGATAAACCACTGACTGTTAAGTATTTGGGATTAGTTAAAATCATTCCATCTATGTCTTTTGGGCATGAGGATTTGGTTGTATGTGCTTCAAAATGAGGAATGGTTCAAAGTGAAAGGTATTACCTAAAAATTCAACTAATTTTGGTCTAGCTTACCTACCCTAAATAAATGGGTATCTAATTCAATGTAGACTTTAATGAAAGACTTGATGGAAATTTACCCTTGTGTTAGGGGCTTTTTTATTGTGGTTTTTGACAATATAGAGTAAGAAATAAGAATTTTCAAGATATATTTTAAATATGGAACTAAAACCTTCTCTTTATGAAGCTCTGGTATCCCTTATTAAATTCCCTAACTAAAACACTCACCATCAAACCCATTTGGGTGTGTTTTCCACACTTTTTGTAATTTTGGGTGGATTCTTATCTTATGGCCATTAGGGGTGCTTTGGGGGATATATTAGAAGTGTATACATCCAATCTAAATTTTTATTACATGAATTATGGTGTTTATGCATGTATCTCATGAATTACCAGCATCTATAGAGCTAAAGGTCAAGTATCATCAGTGGATTCAAGCTCATAACTTTGAGGGCATTCCCTTTAGATATTGTAGGTGTTTTGAATTAAGCCATTTAGACACCACTTTCTAAATTTATAAATGAAAAGTATATTATTATTGGTGTAAGAACTCCCTTACTATGTATCTTATAGTTATTACAGATTGTTCTCTAGATTCTCTAGAAAGAGAAATAATAGAGCCTCCTCAATTGGAGGATTATAAGGACACTGTAACTCATGATGTGATTGTTGTTCCATCCCTGACTCTTTTTGAGGTAAATTACACCAATGTTATTGGGTCCAAGGTGGTTTCTAAACAATGTTAGATAAATGGGAAGTTGGCAATGCTGGTCC
>JARHVA010002274.1:370000-402500 GCA_037957365.1 Torreya grandis
ATGATGAAAGAGAACAACTCTTTGAAGAAGAGTTAGTTCATCTTGTAGATAGCTATCCCAAGGATACTTCTACATCTGCATATATGGAAAGCAGTAGTCATATGGATAACAACATTCACTAGGTATCAGTTCACGTCACCAATAATACTATGTGTGAAATAAGTATTAAGTGGAAAGGGTTTAAAGCCTATAGTCTAGATGTTTTATTAGATACCGGTGCAGATATTTCTCTTGCTAGATATCATTCTATACCTCAAGACATGTGGCATTCATATTTTCATAGGCTCACCTTTAACACTAAGACAGTCATTTCTAAACTTTTTGCCAAAGTTCCTATTATCTTAGGTGATACAGTATATGAGTTTAAAGTTGTGTAGCATGAAATGCCAATGTTTGATATGATGTTATGATCAGATAATCTATCTAGCTTTTATCCTATCACTATCTAGCCTCATGAAATTATCCTAGCACAAAAGCACTCTCTATATAAAAAGAGTAGATATGAGTGTAGAATTCCATTAAAAGGGAAAATGAAGAAAGATGTCAATAACCAGTGGCTATATCAAAAGATCAATCTCTATCAGTCTAAAATAGAACCTGTACTTGCAAAGATTTTGCAAGATTGTTGTTCAAAAAATCCTTTAGCTTTTCAACACAGAAAAACTCATGTTTGCCATATTGATCTCAAGTTTATCACTGACAACAATGCAAGATAGATTGAACCTCACTTCAAGGCACATCATTCAGGTATGTCACCCTCTCTTACAGAAGAATGTTTCCAGGAAATCCAACAATTAAAGGAACAAGGACTGATTCAAGATTATCATAGTCCATGGGGATGTGAAGAATTCTATGTGAATAAAAGGAGTGAACAGATAAGAGGAAAGAGAAGATTATTTATTAATTATATTCTTCTAAATAAGTATTTTGTGCCAATTCAACATCCTATTCCATCTAAGGATGAAATTTTACAAAGGATCACTGGAAGTAAGATATATAGTAAGTCTGATCTGAAATCTGGTTTTTGGCAAATTCAAGTAGCAAAATCAAACAGATACAAAACAGCTTTTGTGACTCCCTTTGGTCAATATGAATGGAATGTTCTTCCATTTGGTTTGAAAACTGCTCCAAGCATTTTCTAGGAAATGATGAATCAAAATTTTTCTAGTTACAACAAGTTCATCATTGTATATATTGATGATATTTTGATTTTTAGTAAAAATCATAAAGAGCATATAGAGCATTTAGAACAGTTTTATAAAATTGTGTATGATAATGATTTAGTATTGTCTTCCAAGAAAATGGTGACTTTTAAAGATGAAATTGAATTTCTTGGTGTAATCATCAATTCAGGAGAAGTAGCTATTCAGAACCATGTTTTGAAAAATATTCAAAATTTTCCTGATATGTTAACAGAAAAGAAAATGTTACAAAGATTTCTTGGTTGTGTAAATTATATTGCTGGCCATTATTATATTATTGCCCAGGATAGAATTCTCTTGAATAAAAGGTTATCTAAGAATCCTCCTGCATGGAATCAAGAAATGACACAGGCTATTGAAAGAATTAAATAGAAGTGTGCAGATCTTCCTCATCTTTAATTACCAGGTAAGGGTATAGAGATTATTAAAACTAATGCTTCTAAATTATATTGGGGAGCAGTATTAAAAGAAATATTGTCTAATGGTACTAAAAAACCTTATAGATTTGCTTCAGGGAATTTCAAAAATGCTCAAATCAATTATCATTCCACCCATAAAGAAATCCTTGTAGTCATCAAGGCTATCCAGTCATTTATGTTTTTTGTCAGGTCTAAAAAGTTCATTGTCAGATCAGATTTGAAAATTTTCATGAGTATTCTTAACTCTATAGATAATCTCAAAAAGGGATTAGTCAGTTGGGCTACATATCTTGCTGATTTTGATTTCTCAGTTGAACATATCCAGGGAAAGAAAAAATGTCTTGCAGATTTTATGACTCATGAATATTATTGAAATCTAGAACAGACAGTCATGGTGGTCACTCTGAAATTAGGGATGAATTTCATGAATATCTATGGAGATCTAGACCATCTATCACTACTCAGCTTCAAAATGAAATAAAATTTCTTAAGACAGTCTTATGAAGCTGCAGATAGTTTAAATGCCTTAAATCGTGCCTGGACAACACATTTTATAGAAATTGATCACAAAAAATCCTATCATACAATTATCTTGTATAGGCCCAGTGATAATCTTGAATTAACTGGGAAAATTAATCTTCTGAAAAGATTACCATATCGACAGGGTACCACATTTCATTTCCAATGGTCTACTTTTTGGCCTATGTTTAATCCAAGAAGTGAATTTTTTTTGGAATCTAGTGAAATTCCAGATTATCTTTATAAGTTTCTTGATTATATTATGCCTACTATTCCTTCTCACAGCTCTGATGTCAGAATTCATGCTTCACAAGTCAAGAATATCTTTATTGCTCTACGAATTCCTTTTGATGTGAAGTTTGAACTCCATATCATCCAGAATCATCAACAAAATCTTCATGCTTCATTGCGTCCAATTGTTCCTGTAGCTTCATTATGGCTAAGGATGACCATATCCCATCAAGCTCTCTTTCCACCTACTCTGCATGGACATATTTTTGGGATTCCTTCTGCTTTATATATGGATCATACAGATGAGGAACAACTTGATGACGAGGGTCCCAACTCTTCGTATTCACCAGTAGGATCCTATGAGTTTGTTGATGATGACTAATCATGGGGTTTGTCTGTGATCGTGACTATGTGAACATTATCCCTCTTTATTCTCTAGTGGACCTACCCACTTTCTAAAGGTGGTATCTTGTCGGTCATGTCGATAAGCTTTATTGCTAGTCTTTCTTTAGTTGGTGCATAGTGGGCCCATAACCCACTTTGTATTTTCATTTTTTATTTTATTCTTCGATTGCACTGCTTTGTGATATATGTTGATCTCTCAATATTTTGTCTATAAATATGAGACGCCATATGAGGTATCATCATTCGCATTCGGTAAGGAGTCTAAGAGTGTCTAAGAGTCCTAGTGTCTATAAGAAAGCTTTGAAGCTTATATATTAATATAAGAATTCCATTTCTCAAATTTTTAAGATAGATCTTGTTTATAGTGGTATAAGAGCCAAAATATTCATCTTATATAGTATAACTTTTGCCAAGTATGTCATGTATGCCAAGTATGCCAAAATGTGCTATATTAGTTAAAAAAATTCTATAGTATCATTTGCTATTCTGATTTGAATTTTTAGTTAATATACACCTTCATTGTTATCTAGTTATATTATGTCTGATTGGTCTGGTATCGCGTTCAGTTTTTTTGTTGAAAATAGGGAAGTGGCGTGATCCCATTGAAGTCATGGGAAGGTGTGTTTGTGGATCCAATTTAAGTATCGAAGATAAGTAGAATGATGGAAGCTATAGATCAAATGTCAGAAGTCAATCCAGGTACATCTGATGTTTGTACCCTATCTAAAATATCTCATCACTCTGTTAATGATGCTACAGTAGAAATAGAAGAATTTAATCCTAGTCCAGGATGGACTCTGCCTAGCCTTAAGCCTTCTGATGTCTATGATAAATTGTCTCCTTTTCATCTGGTTGCTAAAACTAATATTAAAATCTCTGAGAATGTGTTACAAATTAAGACTGGTGATCAGGATAAATACTATCTACAAATATTTGATGATAAAACCATAGTTCAGCTTCATGCTCAGCAAAAATAGAAATCCCTTTTTTTAGGTGCTATCTCCATTGGCATTCATCCTTTACTTCACCATGGTCTTAATGTTAGTCTTCTTTCCTATCTCTTAGATAATAGACACATGTCATTCTCTACCTATCTACAATCTGCTATACAAACTGGTTTGCATGCAGGACACATATACATTACTATTTATCCAAACTATCTTGTTGCCATACACTAGGAAGCCAATTTTAATAAAATCTTTAAATTGTTTATGCAAACATCTGGCTTACATATGCTTAAAGTTTCTTGTGCTCTCACTATCTAATATAAAATTATGTATCGTTTGACTAATACCTTGTACCCAGCTGTCAAACATACCCCTGTGCAAGGCAAAAGCGTGGTGAGTAGAGCAACACCTAATAGCCAAATCCTTCCAACAGAAGAAATTTCATGGTCTAAGTTGAAGTTTCCTTGCAATTGGGTAGTTGATACTGATTTTATCCAAAAGCCTCATAGATCTTTATCTGTGGCTACCTCTATAAAGGATTTACTTGATAAATCTATTATTAGATTTAATAACACTATTTCTTTATCTCTTACTCTTCCTAGTCCATGTCCTCATAATCAAAAGGTCCATGATCCCCAAATTGACTCTTATTATTGTCTGGACTATAAGAATATCCTTAGTAAGCCTAGTCATTTTGTCATCCATATGACCCAGATAACCCAAAGGGACATAGCAATCTAAAAGCTCTTTGAAAGAAATAAATAGCTATTGTCTCAAGCCAGTAAGGTGTATATGGAAGGAACATCCCATACAAATGAAGGACATACATGGAAAATTCCACTAGGAAATGAATCCTACATTGAAAAAGGGTTTCCTAAATCTTCTGATTTCAATCAGTATTCTCTAGATGGTAAAACTCGTGCACAGATGTATTATGTTAGAACTTCTGATAAAAGGCTTGAGCAACCCACTAAAATTAGACTCATGAACTGGAACAATGTTACAACCAAGTGTCTAAACTCTAAGATCTCTAGTATTCAGTCGAGTTTAGATTAGGTCTCCACTATGCTTTAAAGCATATAATTATACCAAAAAGGAGATATCACTAAAGCTCTCAAAGATTTAAATGTAAATAATACTACTAACATAAATCAAGTAATTCAAAAGATTGATCAAGAAGATAGTAGTTTAAAGCAGCAATAGTCTGAGGTCACTTGAAAGCTTGATGAAGTAGTCTAAAATACTAGAAATATTGCTCAAAGTCAAGATGAAGTAAAGTATAAGATTTCATCTGTCGAAGATAAAGTCAAAGAAGTCTCATCTGAAACCTCTACCAGTATTGACAGCTAGACCAGAGAAGTTGTGAATCAACAACATCATACCGCTCTTCTTCCAGATATTCTACAAAAGATATCTGATAACACTCAGAATCCTCTAGGGAACCTGGTAGCTTCAACTTTTGTTTCAGATCCCTTAAGTTAGACTAATGTAGCAAGGATACGGAAAGAAGAAATCATGAAGGATAAAACTAAAAAGAAAACTGAAGTCGTAAGCTTAGTTGACAAAGCCTTTCAAATAGGCATGGCTAAGATAAAAGAAGTTGAAAAACACAATTATTTTGAAGAAGGTGAGTCTTCTAGACCTCCCTTAGAAGGCCAAATAAGAACATTGAATCTCCAACCATTCTTTTGGAAATTCAATTGTGAATTTCTTGCCAGAAGAAAAGAAATGATACATGCAATGCTCTCACGAGCAAGTGTGCAAATGTTTGGTCTTAAAAAAGATCCTACTATTGTGACTCAGCAAATAGTCAATGGATTCATAGGCAATATTAAAGATTGGTGGGATGCTTGTGATGAACAATTTCAGACTGGTATCACACACCATCCAGAACCAGTTCCTGCTCTTTGCCAAGCCCTGTATTCAGAATTTGTTGGGATGATAGATAATGAGAAAGAATCTAACAAATCCAAGTTTCTTAGAGCTCAGATTTGTGAGATGACAAGAATTTATGAATATATGTGTCAAATGGAAAATCTATTGTATGATTCAAGAGAAATGTTCAATCTTGCATACAAGATTAGGTATATAGAATCTTTCCTCAGTATTTTGCTGATAAATATAAAGTTGTTATGGGTAATGATTTAGCCACCATGTCTTTTGGCCGTATAAATCAGAACATTAGAGCCATTAATGAGAAATTGTGTACTGAGTGAAAATCTCATAAGGAAACCATGATGTTTCATAAGCAACTTGGCTTAAATTTCTAAAATTCTTAAAGTTTTATATTTTGCACACTTGCTCATGAGAACATTGAATCTCCAACCATTCTTTTGGAAATTTAGTTGTGAATTTCTTTCCAGAAGAAAATAAATGATAATGCAATGCTCTCACGAGCAAGTGTGCAAATGTTTGGTCTTAAAAAAGATCCTACTAATGTGACTCAGCAAATAGTCAATGGCTTCATAGGCAATATTAAAGATTGGTGGGATGCTTGTGACGAACAATTTCAGACTGGTATCACACACCATCCAGAACCAGTTTCTGCTCTTTGTGAAGCCCTATATTCAAAATTTATTGGGATGATAGATAATGAGAAAGAATCTAACAAATCCAAGTTTCTTAGAGCTCAGCTTTGTGACATGACAAGAATTGATGAATATATGTGTCACATGGAAAATCTATTGTATGCTTTAGGAGAAATGTTCAATCTTGCATACAAGATTAGGTATATAGAATCTTTTCCTCAGTATTTTTCTAATAAATATAAAGCTGCTATGGGTAATGATTTAGCCAGCATGTCTTTTGGCCATGTAAATCAGAACATTAGAGCCATTAATGAGAAATTGTGTACTGAGTGAAAATATCATAAGGAAACCATGATGTTTCATAAGCAACTGGGCTTAAAGTTTTATAATTCTTTAAGTGATAATTTTGGATGTATTGATGTGAATCAATACAAGAAATATCAGAAGAAAAGAAAAGGAAAAAGACATGTTTGTAAGTGCTCTATTCCAAATCAAAAATATAATTGGTATAAGTAGAGAAAATTCTAGGGTCGCCCATATAAAAAGAAGAAGATATTAAGAACAAAGAAACATGGCTTTCAAAAGGCCTCTATAAAATGCTTTCTCTGTAATGGCAATCATTATGCCAATAAGTGTCCTCAAAAAGAGAAAGAGAAGAATTCAAAAAAGGTCAATTTTCTTCAAAGTTATAATATAGATGAAAATGATTTTGTTTTGATTTCTGATGATGAAATCCAATATAGGTCAAATATTGTATGGGAATCATAATCATCTTCAAATCTAGATCAAAATCAGATAAATATGAATCTTGAAGATATCGTCTTAGATTCTAAATCATCTGACTTTGATTCTGAAATAGGTTTTCAAATTAATATGATGTCAACTCATTTTCCTGATACATTCAGTCTAACTCAACAGGTGTAGCATCTAAAAGAAAAATATCAAAATACTCCTACTTATATGATATCTGAGAGAATGTTCTTACTGCAGCAAATTGCTAACATATAAAAAAGATATTCTATGCATATGTTACATCAACAACAACAAAAAGAATTGTTATAAAAATAGTTCTCAGTAAGAATTTTAGAACCAGATTCAGTAAAAGCTCCTGATCTTTAGTCTGCCTATCAACCTGATACATATGAAAGAAGGCAATGGTGAACTAAACTCATTGCTTTATTACAAACTTTCCTTGCAAGAGCTCAAGATGAGCTTCAACAATTACTAAAAGAAGAAGCCCAAGATGATGAAAGAGAACAACTCTTTGAAGAAGATTTAGTTCATCTTGCAGATACTTATCCCAAGGATACTTCTACATCTCAATATATGGAAAGTAGTACTCATATGGATAACAACAATCACCAGGTACCAGTTCATGTCACCAATAATCCTATGTGTGAATTAAGTATTAAGTGGAAAGGGTTTAAATCCTATAGTCTAGATGTTTTACTAGATACCGGTGTAGATATTTCTCTTGCTAGATATCATTCTATACCTCAAGACATGTGGCATTCAAATTTTCATAGGCTCACCTTTATCACTAAGACAGTCATTTCTGAACTTTCTGCCAAAGTTCCTATTGTCTCAGGTGATGCAGTATATGAGTTTAAAGTTATGCAGCATGAAATGCCAATGTTTGATATGATGTTAGGATCAGATAATCTATCCATATTTTATACTATCACTATCCAACCTCATGAAATTATCCTAGCACAAAAGCACTCTCTATATAAAAAGAGTAGATATGAGTGTAGAATTCCATTAAAAGGGAAAATGAAGAAAGATGTCAATAACCAGTGGTTGTATCAAAAGATCAATCTCTGTCAGTCTGAAATAGAACCTATACTTGCAAATATTTTGCAAGATTGTTGTTCAGATAATCCTTTAGCTTTTCAACATAGAAAAACTCATGTTTTCCATATTGATCTCAAATTTGTCAATGACAAGAATGGCAAACAAATTAAACCTCACTTAAAGGCACATCATTCAGGTATGTCACCCTCTCTTAGAGAAGAATGTTTCTAGGAAATCCAACAATTAAAGGAACAAGGACTGATTCAAGATTCTCACAGTCCATGGGGATGTGAAGCATTCTATGTGAATAAAAGGAGTGAACAGATAAGAGGAAAGAAAAGATTAGCTATTAATTATATTCCTCTAAATAAGTATGTTGTGCCAATTCAACATCCTATTCCATCTAAGGATGAAATTTTACAAAGGATCACTGGAAGTAAGATATATAGTAAGTTTGATCTAAAATCTAGTTTTTTGCAAATTCAAGTATCAGAATCAAACAGATACAAAACAGCTTTTGTGACTCCCTTTGGTTAGTATGAATGGAATGTTCTTCCATTTGGTTTGAAAACTATTCCAAGCATTTTCTAGGAAATGATGAATCAGAATATTTCTGGTTACAACAAGTTCATCATTATATATATTGATGATATTTGATTTTCAGTAAAAATCCTAAAGAGCATATAGAGCATTTAAAACAGTTTTATAAAATTGTGTATGATAATGGTTTAGCATTGTCTGCCAAGAAGATGGTGACTTTTAAAGATGAAATTGAATTTCTTGGTCTAATCATCAAGTCAGGAGAAGTAGCTATTTAGAACCATGTTTTGAAAAATATTATGAATTTTCCTGATATGTTAACAGAAAAGAAAACGTTACGAAGATTTCTTGGTTGTGTAAGTTATATTGCTGGTCATTACTATAATATTTCCTAGGACATAATTCTTTTGAATAAAAGGTTATCTAAGAATCCTCTTGCATGGAATCAGGAAATGACACAGGCTATTCAAAGAATTAAGCAGAAGTGTGCAGATCTTCCTCCTCTTCAATTACCAGGTAAGGGTATAAAGATTATTGAAACTGATGCTTCTGAATTATATTGGGGAGCAGTATTAAAAGAAATATTGTCTGATGATACTGAAAAACCTTGTAGATTTGCTTCAGGGAATTTCAAAAATGCTCAAATCAATTATCATTCCACCCATAAATAAATCCTTGTAGTCATCAAGGCTATCCAGGCATTTATGTTTTTTATCAGGTCTAGAAAGTTCATTGTCATATCAGATTTGAAAAAATTCATGAGTATTCTTAACTCTGTAGATAGTCTCAAAAAGGGATCAGTCAGTCACCTAATTCATTGGGCTACATATCTTGCTGATTTTGATTTTTCAGTTGAACATATCCAGGGTAAGAAAAATTATCTTGCAGATTTTATGACTCGTGAATATTATTCAAATCTAGAACAGACAGTCATGGTGGTCACTACTGAAATTAGGGATGAATTTCATGATCTGTGGAGATCTAGACCATCTGTCACTACTCAGTTTCAAAATGAAATAACATTTCTTAAGACACAGTCTTATGAAGCTGCAGATAGTTTAAATGCCTTAAATCTTGCCTAGACAACACATTTTGTAGAAATTGATCATAGAAACTCCTGTCATACAATTATCTTGTATAGGCCCGGTGATAATCCTGAATTAACTAGGAAAAATAATCTTGTGAAAAGATTACCATATCGACAGGGTACCACATTTCATTTCCAATGGTCTACTTTTTGGCCTATGTTTAATCCAAGAAGTGAAAAATTTTGGGAATCTAGTGAAATTCCAAATTATCTTTATGAGTTTCTTGATTATATTATGCCTATTGTTCCTTCTCACAGCTCTGATGTCAGAATTCATCCTTCACAATTCAATAATATCTTTATTGCTCTATGAATTCCTTTTGATGTGAAGTTTAAACTCCATATCATCCAGAATCATCAACAAAATATTCATGCTTCATTGCATCTAGCTCTTCTTGTAGCTTCATTATGGTGAAGGATGACCATATCCCATCAAGCTCTCTTTCCACCTACTCTACGTGGACATATTTTTAGGATTCTTTCTACTTTATATATGGATCATACAAATGAGGAAAAACTTGATGACAAGGGTCCCAACTCTTTGTATTCACCAGCAGGATCTTATGAGTTTGTTGATGATGACTAATCACAAGGTCTGTCTGTGATCGTGACTATGGGCACATTATCCCTCTTTATTCTTTGGTGGACCTACCCACTTTCTAAAGGTGGTATCTTGTCGGCCATGTTGATAAGCTTTATTTCTAGTCTTTCTTTAGTCGGTGTGTAGTGGGCCCATAACCCACTTTATATTCACATCTTTTGTTTTAGCCATCGATTACACCGCTTTGTGATATCCGTTGATCTCTCAATATTTTGTCTATAAATATGAGAGGCCAAATGAGGTATCAGCATTCGCATTCGGCAAGGATTCTAAGAGTGTCTAAGAGTCCTAGTGTCTGTAAGAAATATTTGAAGCTTATATATTAATATAAGAATTCCATTTCTCAAAATTTTAAGATTTTTAAGATAGATCCTGTTTATAGCTCTGATACCACTATAAATAGGATCTATCTTAAAAATCTTAAAAATTTGAGAAATGGAATTCTTATATTAATATATAAGTTTCAAAGCTTTCTTACAGACACTAGGACTCTTAGACACTCTTAGACTCCATTCTTAATGTGAATGCCGATACCTCATATGGCCTCTCATATTTATAGACAAAATATTGAGAGATCAACATATATCACAAAATGGTGCAATCGCCGGCTAAAATAAAAGATGTGAATAAAAAGTGGGTTATGGGCCCACTATGCACCGACTAAAGAAAGACTACAAATAAATCTTATCAACACAACTGACAAGATACCACCTTTAGAAAGTGGGTAGGTCCACCAGAGAATAAAGAGGGATAACGTGCCCATAGTCATGATCATGGATAGATCCTGTGATTAGTCATCATCAACAAACTCATAAGATATTGATGGTGAATATAGAGAGTTGGGACCCTCGTCATCAAGTTGTTCCTCATCTGTATGATCCATATATAAAGCAGAAGGAATCCTAAAAATATGTTCACGTGGAGTAGGTGGAAAGAGATCTTGATGGGATATGGTCATCCTTCACCATAATGAAGCTATAGGAATAGCTAGATGCAATGAAGCATGAAGATTTTGTTGATGATTCTAGATTATATGGATTTTAAACTTCACATAAAAAAGAATTCGTAGAGCAATAAAGATATTCCTAAATTGTGAAGGATGAATTCTGACATCAGAGCTATGAGAAGGAATAATAGGCATAATATAATCAAGAAACTCATAAAGATAATCTAGAATTTCAACAGATTCCCAAAAAAATTCACTTCCTGGATTAAACATAGGCCAAAAAGTAGACCATTGGAAATGAAATGTGGTACCCTGTTGATATGGTAACCTTTTTAGAAGATTATTTTTCCTAGTTAATTTAGGATTATCACCGGGCCTATACAAGATAATTGTATGACAGGAGTTTCTGTGATCAATTTCTACAAAATGTGTTGTCCAGGTAAGATCTAAGGCATTTAAACTATCTGCAGCTTCATAAGACTGTCTTAAGAAATGTTATTTAATTTTAAATCTGAGTAGTGATAGATGATCTAGATCTCAATAGATGTTCATGAAATTCATCCCTAATTTCAGTAGTGACCACCATGACTGTCTGTTCTGGTTTTGAATAATATTCATGAGTCATAAAATCTGCAAGACAATTTTTCTTTCCCTAGATATGTTCAACTGAAAAATCAAAATTAGAAAGATATGTAGCCCAACGAAATAGGCCACTAATTGATCCCTTTTTGAGATTATCTACAGAGTTAAGAATACTCATGAAATTTTTAAAATCTAATCTGACAATGAACTTTTCAGAGCTGATAAAAAACATAAATGCCTGGATAGCCTTGATGACTGGAAGGATTTCTTTATGGGTGGAATGATAATTAATTTGAGCATTTTTGAAATTCCTTGAATAAAATCTACAAGGTTTTTTAGTACCATCAAACAATCTTTATTTTAATACTGCTCCCCAATATAATTCAGAAGCATCAGTTTCAATAATCTTTATACCCTTACCTGGTAATTGAAGAGGATGAAGATCTGCACACTTCTACTTAATTATTTGAAAAGCCTATGTCATTTCCTAATTCCATATAGGAGGATTCTTAGATAACCTTTTATTCAAGAGAATTCTATCCTGGACAATATTATAGTAATGACTAGCAATATAATTTACACAGCCAAGAAATCTTTGTAACATTTTATTTTCTGTTAACATATCAAAAAAATTCTAAATATTTTTCAAAACATGGTTCTGAATAGCTACTTATCCTGACTTGATGATTACACCAAGAAATTCAATTTCATCTTTAAAAGTCACCATTTTCTTGGCAGACAATACTAAACCATTATCATACATAATTTTATAAAATTGTTCTAAATGCTTTATATGCTCTTTAGGATTTTTACTGAAAATCAAAATATCATCAATATATACAATGATGAACTTGTTGTAACCAAAAAAAATATGATTCATCATTTCTTGGAAAATGCTTAGAGTAGTTTTCAAACCAAATGGAAGAACATTACATTCATACTGACCAAAGGGAGTCACAAAAGTTGTTTTGTATATGTCTGATTCTGCTACTTGAATTTGCCAGAAACCAGATTTTAGATCAAACTTACTGTATATCTTACTTCTAGTGATCCTTTTTAAAATTTCATCCTTAGATGGAATAGGATGTTGAATTGGCACAACATACTTATTTAGGGGAATATAATTAATAACTAATCTTTTCTTTCCTCTTATATGTTCACTCCTTTTATTCACATAGAATGCTTCCCATCCCCATGGACTATGAGAATCTCGAATCAGTCCTTGTTCCTTTAATTGCTAGTTTTCCTAGAAACATTCTTCTCTAAGAGAGGGTGGCGTACCTTAATGATGTGCCTTGAAGTGAGGTTCAATCTGTTTTTCATTCTTGTCAGTGACAAACTTGAGATCAATATGGAAAACATGAGTTTTTATGTGTTGAAAATCTAAAGGTTTTTTTTAACAACAATCTTGCAAAATCTTTGCAAGTATAGGTTCTATTTTAGACTAACAGATATTGATCTTTTAATACAGCCACTGGTTATTGACATCTTTCTTCATTTTCCCTTTTAATGGAATTCTACACTCATATCTACTCTTTTTATATAAAGAGTACTTTTGTGCTAGGATAATTTCATGAGGCTGGGTAGTGATAGGATAAAAGCTGCATAGATTATCTGATCCTAGTATAATATCAAACATTGGAATTTCATGTTTCACAACATTAAACTCATATATTGCATCACCTAAGACAATAGGAACTTTGGTAGAAAGTTCAAAAATAACTGTCTTAGTGTTAAAGGTGAGCCTATGAAAATATGAATGCCACATGTCTTCAGGTATAGAATGATATCTAGCAAGAGAAATATCTGCACCAATATCTAGTAAAACATCTAGACTATAGGCTTTAAACCCTTTCCACTTAATAGTTAGTTCACACATAGGATTATTAGTGACGTGAACTGATACCTTGGTGAATGTTGCTATCCATATGAGTAGATGTAGATGTAGAAGTATCCTTGGGATACCTATCTGCAAGATGAACTAACTCTTCTTCAAAGAGTTGTTCTCTTTCATCATCCTAGGCTTCTTCTTTCAAAAATTATTGAAACTTATCCTGAGCTTTTTACAAGGAAAGTTTGTAATAAAGTAATGCATTTAGTTCACCATTGCCTTCTTTCATATGTATCAAGTTGATACGCAGACTGAACATCAGGAGCTTTTACTAAAGCCAGTTCTGAAATTCTTACTGAGAACTATTTTGATAGTAGTTCTTTTTGTTGTTGTTGATGTAACATATGCATAGAATATCTTTTTTCTGTGTTAGTAATTTGTTGCTGTAAGAACATTGTCTCAGATATCATATAAGCTGAAGTATTTTCATATTTTTCTTTTAGATGTTGCAACTGCTAAGTCAGAATGAATGTATTAGGAAAATGAGTTAACATCATATTAATTTGAAAACCTATTTCAGAATCAAAGTTAGATGATTCAAAATCTGAGCTGATATCTTCAAGATTCATATTTATCTGATTTGGATCTAGATCAGAAGATGATTTTGATTCCCATACAATATCTGACCTATATTGGATTTCATCATCGAAAATCAAAACATAATCATTTTCATCTATATTATAACTTTAAAGAAAATTGACCTTTTTTGAATTCTTCTCTTTCTCTTTTTGAGGACACTTATTGGCATAATGATTGCCATTACAGAGAAAGCATTTTATAGAGGCCTTTTGAAAGCCATGTTTCTTTTTTCTTAATATCTTCTTCTTTTTATATGGCTGACCCTTGAATTTTCTCTGCTTATGCTAATTATATTTATGATTTGGAACAGAGCACTTCCAAACATGTCTTTTTTCTTTTCTTTTCTTCCGATATTTCTTGTATTGATTCACATCAATACATCCAAAATTATCACTTAAAGAATTATAGAACTTTAAGCCAAGTTGCTTATGAAACATCATGGTTTCCTTATGAGATTTTTGCTTAGTACATAGTTTCTCATTAATGTATCTAATGTTCTGATTTATATGGCCAAAAGACATGGTGGCTAAATCACTACCCATAGCAGCTTTATATTTATCAACAAAATACTAAGGAAAATACTCTATATACCTAATCTTGTATGTAGGATTGAACATTTATCCTAAAGTATACAATAGATTTTCCATGTGACACATATATTCATCAATTCTTGTCATGTCACAAAGTTGATCTCTAAGAAACATGGATTTGTTAGATTCTTTCTCATTATCTATCATCCCAACAAATTCTAAATATAGGGCTTGGCAAAGAGTAGGAATTGGTTCCTGATGGTGTGTGATACCAATTTGAAATTATCGGTCACAAGCATCCCATAAATCTTTAATATTGCCTACGAAGCCATTGACTATTTTTTGAGTCACAGTAGTAGGATCTTTCTTAAGACCAAACATTTGCACACTTTCCCATAAGGGCATTGCATGTATCATTTCTTTTCTTCTAGCAGGAGATTCACAATTGAATTTCTAGAAAAGTGGTTGGAGATTTAATGTTCTTATTTGGCCTTCTAAGGGAGGTCTAGAAAACTCACCTTCTTCAAAATAACTGTGTTTTTCAACTTCTTCTATCTTAGCCATGCCTATTTGAAAGGCTTTGTCAACTAAGCTTTCAGCTTCAGTTTTCTTTTTAGTTTTATCCTTCATGATTTCTTATTTCTGTATCCTTGCTACATTAGTCCAACTTAAGGGATATGAAATAGAAGTTGAAGCTACCAGGTTCCCTAGAGGATTCTAAGTATTATTAGATATCTTTAATAGAATATCTAGAAGAAGATCAATATGATGTTGTTGATTCACAACTTCTCTGGTCAGGTTGTCAATACTAGTAGAGGTTTCAGATGAGACTTCTTTGACTTTATCTTTGATAGATGAAATATTAGTATTTACTTCATCTTGAGTTTGAGCAATATTTTTAGTATGCTGGACTACTTCATCAAGCTTTCCAGTGACCTCAAACTATTGCTGCTTTAAACTACTAACTTCTTGATCAATCTTTTGAATTACTTGATTTCTGTTAGTAGTATTATTTGCATCTAAAGCTTTGAGAGATTTAGTGATATCTCTTTTCTGGTATAATTCTATGCTTCAAAGCATAGTGGAGACTTGATCTAAACTGGATTGAATACTAGAGATCTTAGAGTTTAGACACTTGGTTGTAACATTGTTCTAGTTCATGAGTCTAACTTCAGTGGGTTGCTCAAGGATTTTATTAGAAGTTTTGACATAATACATCTGTGCACAGGTTTTACCATCTGGAGAATACTGATTGAAATTAGAAGATTTAGGAAACCCTTTTTCAGTGTAGGATTCATCTCCTAGTGGAGTTTTCCATGTATGTCCTTCATCCATATGGGATGTTCCTTCCATATGCATCTTACTGACTTGAGACAATAGTTTTTTATTTCTTTCAAAGAGTTTTTGGATTGCTATGTCCCTTTGGGTTATCTGGGTCATATGAATGACAAAATGACTAGGCTTACTAAGTCTATTCTTACAGTCCAGATAATAATAATAATAGTCAATATAGGGATCATGGACCTTTTGATTATGAGGACATGGAATAGGAAGAGTAAGAGATGAAGAAACAGGGTTATCAAATCTAATAACAGATTTATCATGTAAATCCTTTACAGAGGTAGCCATAGATAAAGATCTATGAGGCTACTAGATAAAATCAGTATCAACTACCCACTCACGAGGAAACTTCAACTCAAACCATGAAATTTCTTCTGCTAGAAGGATTTCGCTATTAGGTGTTGCTCTACTCACCATGCTTTTGCCTTGTGCAAGGTTATGTTTGATAGCTGGGTACAAGGTATTAGTCAAAGGATACACAATTTTATATTGGATAGCAAGAGGACAAGAACCTTCAAGCATATGTAAGCATGATGTTTGTAGAAACAATTTAAAGATTTTATTAAAATTATCTTCTTGGTGTATGGCAATAGGATACTTTAGATAAACAGTAGTGTATACAGGTCCTGCATGCAAACCAATTTGTATAGTAGATTGTAGACAGGTAGAGAATGACATGTGTCTATTATCTAAGAGATAGGTGAGAAGACTAACATTAAGACCATGGTGAAACAAAGGAAGAATGCCAATGGAGATAGCACCTATATGAAGGAATTTGTACTTCTATTGAGCACGAAGCTGAACTATGGTTTTATCATCAAATATTTACAGATAGTATTTATCTTGATCAGCAGTCCTAATTTGTAACACATTCTTAGAGATTTTAATATTAGTTCTAGCAACCAGATGAAAAGGAGACAATTTATCATAGACATCAGAAGGCTTAAGGCTAGGCAGAGTCCATCCTAGACTAGGATTAGATTCTTCTATTTCTACTGTAGCATCATTAAAAGAGCACTGAGATATTTTAGATAGGGTACAAACATCAGATGTACATAGATTAACTTTTGACATTTGATCTAGAGCTTCCATCATTCTGGTTATCTTTGGTACTTAAACTAGATCCACAAACACACCTTCCCATGGCTTCAACAAGACCACACCACTTCCCTATTTTCTGAAAAAAAATTGAACGCGATACTAGACCAATCAGATAAAATATAACCAAATAACAATGAAGGTGTATATTAATTGAAAATTTAAATCAAAATAGCAAATGATAATATAGAGATTTTTTAACTAACATAGCACACTTTGGCATACTTGGCATACATTACATACTTGGTATACATGACATACTTGGCTTTGATACCACTATAAACAAATCAGATTAGATCAAGAAATCTATCTTAAAAATCTTAAAAATTTGAGAAATGGAATTCTTATATTAATATATAAGCTTCAAAGCTTTCTTACAGACACTAGGACTCTTAGACACTCTTAGACTCCTTGCCGAATGTGAATGCTGATACCTCATATGGCCTCTCATATCTATAGAAAAAATATTGAGAGATCAACAGATATCACAAAGTGGTGAAATCGATGGCTAAAAACAAAGATGCAAATACAAAGTGGGTTATGGGCCCACTAAGCACCGACTAAAGAAAGACTAGAAATAAAGATTATCGACACAGCCGACAAGATACCACCTTTAGAAAGTGGGTAGGTCCACTAGAGAATAAAGAGGGATAACGTGCCCATAGTCATGATCACAGATAGACCTCGTGATTAGTCATCATCAACAAACTCATAGTATCCTTCTGGTGAATACGGAGAGTTGGGACCCTCATCATCAAGTTGTTCCTCATCTGTATGATCCATATAAAAAGCAGAAGGAATCCTAAAAATATGTCCACATGGAGTAGGTGGAAAGAGAGCTTGATGGGATATGGTCATCCTTCACCATAATGAAGCTACAGGAACAATTGGATGCAATGAAGCACGAAGATTTTGTTGATGATTCTAGATGATATGGAGTTCAAACTTCAGATCAAAAGGAATTCGTAGAGCAATAAAGATATTCCTAACTTGTGAAGGATGAATTCTGACATCATAGCTGTGAGAAGGAATAGTAGGCATAATATAATCAAGAAACTCATAAAGATAATCTAGAATTTCACAAGATTCCCAAAAAATTTCAGTTCTTGGATTAAACATAGGCCAAAAAGTAGACCATTGGAAATGAAATGTGGTACCCTGTCAATATGGTAATCTTTTCAGAATATTATTTTTCCCAATTAATTCAGGATTATCACTAGGCCTATACAAAATAATTTTATGACAGGGGTTTATGTGATCAATTTCTAAAAAATGTGTTGTCCAAGCAAGATTTAAGGCATTTAAACTATCTACAACTTCATAAGACTGTCTTAAGAAATGTTATTTCATTTTGAAGCTGAGTAGTGATAGATGGTCTAGATCTCCATAGATGTTCATGAAATTCATTCCTAATTTCAGTAGTGACCACCATGATTGTCTATTCTAGATTTAAATAATATTCATGAGTCATAATGCAAGACAATTTTTCTTTCCTTGGATATGTTTAACTGAAAAATATAAATCAGCAAGATATGTAGCCCAACGAATCAGGGGACTGACTGATCCCTTTTTGAGATTATCTATAGAGTTAAGAATACTCATGAAATTTTTCAAATCTGATCTGACAATGAACTTTTCAGACCTGATAAAAAACATAAATGCCTAGATAGCCTTGATGACTGCAAGGATTTCTTTATGAGTGGAATGATAACTAATTTGAGCATTTTTGAAATTCCCTGAAGCAAATCTACAAGGTTTTTTAGTACCATCAAACAATATTTCATTTAATACTGCTCCCTAATATAATTCAAAAGCATCAATTTCAATAATCTTTATACCCTTGGTAATTGAAGAGGAGGAAGATCTGCACACTTCTGATTAATTATTTGAACAGATTGTGTCATTTCCTGATTCCATGTAGGAGGATTCTTAGATAACCTTTTATTCAAGAGAATTCTATCCTAGGCAATATTATAGTAATGACCAGAAATATAATTTACATGGCCAAGAAATCTTTGTAACATTTTCTTTTTTGTTAACATATCAGGAAAATTCTGAATATTTTTCAAAACATGGTTCTGAATAGCTACTTCTCCTGACTTGATGATTACACCAAAAAATTCAATTTCATCTTTAAAAGTCACCAAAAAATTCAGTTTCATCTTTAAAATACAATACTAGACCATTATCATACATAATTTTATAAAACTATTGTAAATGCTCTATATGCTCTTTAGGATTTTTATTGAAAATCAAAATATCATAAATATATACAATGATGAACTTGCTGTAACTAGAAAAATTCTGATTCATCATTACCTAGAAAATTCTTGGAGCAATTTTCAAACCAAATGGAAGAACATTCCATTCATACTGACCAAAGGGAGTCACAAAAGCTATTTTGTATCTGTCTGATTCTGCTACTTGAATTTGCCAGAAACCAGATTTTAGATCAAACTTACTGTATATCTTACTTCTAATGATCCTTTGTAAAATTTCATCCTTAGATGGAATAGGATGTTGAATTGGCATAACATACTTATTTAGAGAAATATAATTAATAACTAATCTTTTCTTTCCTCTTATCTGTTCACTCCTTTTATTCACATAGAATGCTTCACATCCCCATAGACTGTGAGAATCTTGAATCAGTCCTTATTCCTTTAATTGCTAGTTTTCCTGGAAACATTCTTCTCTAAGAGAGGGTGACATAACTTAATGATGTGCCTTGAAGTGAGGTTCAATTTGTTTTCCATTCTTGTCAGTGACAAACTTGAGATCAATATGGAAAACATGAGTTTTTATGTGTTGAAAATCTAAAGGATTTTTTGAACAATAATCTTGTAAAATCTTTGCAAGTACAGGTTCTATTTCAAACTGATAGATATTGATCTTTTAATACAGCCACTGGTTATTGACATCTTTCTTCATTTTCTCTTTTAATGGAATTCTACACTCATATCTACTCTTTTTATATAGAGAGTGATTTTGTGCTAAGATAATTTCATGAGGCTGGATAGTGATAGGATAAAAGATGGATAGATTATCTGATCCTAGCATCATATCAAACATTGGCATTTCATGTTGAACAACTTTAAACTCATATACTACATCACTTAAGACAATAGGAACTTTGGCAGAAATTTTATAAATGACTGTCTTAGTGTTAAAGGTGAGCCTATGAAAATCTGGATCCCACATGTCTTAAGGTATAGAATGATATCTAGAAGGAGAAATATCTACACTGGTATCTAGTAAAACATATAGAGTATAGTCTTTAAACCTTTTCCACTTAATACTTAGTTCACACAGAGGATTATTGGTGATGTGAACTGATACCTAGTGAATGTTGTTATCCATATGAGTACTAATTTCCATATATACAGATGTAGAAGTATCCTTGGGATAGCTATCTGCAAGATGAACTAACTCTTCTTCAAAGAGTTGTTTTCTTTCATCATCCTGGGCTTCTTCTTTCAGTAATTGTTGAAGCTCATCCTGAGCTCTTGCAAGGAAAGTTTGTAATAAAGCAATGCATTTTGTTCGCCATTTCCTTCTTTCATATGTATCAAGTTGATAGGCAGACTGAACATCAGGTGCTTTTACTGAAGCTGGTTCTGAAATTCTTACTGAGAATTGTTTTGATAGCAGTTCTTTTTGTTGTTGTTGTTGTAACATATGCATAGAATATCTTTTTTCTGTGTTAGTAATTTGTTGCTATAAGAACATTCTCTCAAATATCATATAAGAAGGAGTATTTTGATATTTTTCTTTTAGATGTTGTAACTGCTGAGTCAGACTAAATGTATTAGGAAAATGAGTTGACATCATATTAATTTAAAAACCTAGTTCAGAATCAAAGTCAGATGATTTAGAATCAGAGCTGATATCTTAAAGATTCATATTTATCTGATTTTGATCTAGATCTGAAGATGATTCTGATTCCCACCTATATTGGATTTCATTATCAGAAATCAAAACATAATCATTTTCATCTATATTATAACTTTGAAGAAAATTGACCTTTTTTGAATTCTTCTCTTTCTCTTTTTGAGGACACTTATTGGCAGAATGATTGCCATTACAAAGAAATCATTTTACAGAGGCCTTTTGAAAGCCATGTTTCTTTTTTCTAAATATCTTCTTATTTTTATATGGGTGACCCTTAAATTTTCTCTCCTTATACCAATTATATTTTTTATTTGTGATAGAGCACTTACGAACATGTCTTTTTTCTTTTCTTTTCTTCTGATATTTCTTGTATTGATTCATATCAATACATCCAAAATTATCACTTAAAGAATTACAGAACTTTAAGACAACTTGCTTATGAAACATCATGGTTTCCTTATGAACTTTTCACTTAGTTCATAGTTTCTCATTAATGTCTCTAATGTTCTGATTTATACGGCCAAAAGACATGGTGGCTAAATCATTACCCATAGCAGCTTTATATTTATCAACAAAATACTGAGGAAAAGATTCTATATACCTAATATTGTATGCAAGATTGAACATTTCTCCTGAAGCATACAATAGATTTTCCATGTGACACATATATTCATCAATTATTGTCATGTCAAAAATTTGAGCCCTAAAAAACTTGGATTCGTTAGATTCTTTCTCATTATCTATCATCCCAACAAATTCTGAATACAGGGCTTGGGAAAGAGCAAGAACTGGTTCTGGATGGTGTGTGATACTAGTCTGAAATTGTTGGTCACAATCATCCCACCAATATTTAATATTGCCTATGAAGCCATTGACTATTTGTTGAGTCACAGTAGTAGAATATTTCTTAAGACCAAACATTTGCACACTTTCCCATAAGAGCATTGCATGTATCATTTCTTTTCTTCTGGCAGGAGATTCACAATTGAATTTCTAGAAGAATGGTTGGAGATTCAATGTTCTTATTTGGCCTTCTAAGGGAGGTTTGGAAGACTCACCTTCTTCAAAATAACTATGTTTTTCAACTTCTTCTATCTTAGCCATGCCTATTTGAAAGGCTTTGTCAACTAAGCTTTCGGCTTTAGTTTTATTTTTAGTTTTATCCTTCATGATTTCTTCTTTCTGTATCCTTGCTACATTAATCCAAATTAAGGGATCTAAAATAGAAGTTGAAGCTACCAGGTTCCCTAGAGGATTCTGAGTATTATCAGATATCTTTTTGTAGAATATTTGGAAGAAGAGCAATATGATGTTGTTGATTCACAACTTCTCTAGTCAGGATGTCAATACTGGCAGAGGTTTCAGTTGAGACTTCTTTGACTTTATCTTCAACAGATGAAATCTCAAACTTTACTTAATCTTCACTTTGAGCAATATTTATAGTATTCTAGACTACTTCATCAAGCTTTCCAGTGACCTCAGACTGTTGCTACTTTAAACTACTAACTTTTTGATCAATCTTTTTAATTACTTGATTTTTGTTAGTAGTATTATTTGCATCTAAATCTTTGAGAGCTTTAGTGATATCTCCTTTCTTGTATAGTTCTATGCTTTGAAGCATAGTGGAGACTTGATCTAAACTCGATTGAATACTAGAGATCTTAGAGTTTAGACACTTGGTTGTAACATTGTTCCAATTCGTGAGTCTAACTTCAGTGGGTTGCTCAAGGCTTTTATCATAAGTTTTGACATAATACATCTGTGCACGGGTTGTACCATCTAGAGAGTACTTATTGAAATCAGAAGATTTAGGAAACCCTTTTTTAGTGTAGGATTCATCTCCTAGTGGAGTTTTCCATGTATGTCCTTCATCTGTATGGGATGTTCCTTCCATATGCACTTTAATGGCTTGAGACAATAGATATTTATTTCTTTCAAAGAGTTTTTGGATTGTTATGTCCCTCTAGGTTATTTGGGTCATATGGATGATAGAATGACTAGGCTTAATAAGGATATTCTTAAAGTCCATACAATAATAAGAGTCAATCTGGGGATCATGGACCTTTTTATTATGAGGACATGGAATAGGAAGAGTAAGAGATGAAGAAACAGGGTTATCAAATCTACTAATAGATTTATCAGGTAAATCCTTTACAGAGGTAGCTGCAGATAAAGATCTATTGCTGGATAAAATTAGTATCAACTACCCACTTGTGAGAAAACTTGAACTCAGACCATGAAATTGCTTCTGCTGGAAGGATTTGGCCATTAGGTGTTGCTCTACTCACCATGCTTTTGCCTTGTACAGGGGTATGTTTGACAGCTAGGTATAAAGTATTAGTCAAATGATACATAATTTTATATTAGATAGCGAGAGGACAAGAACCTTCAAGCATATGTAAGCCAGATGTTTGAAGAAAAAATTTAAATATTTTATTAAAATTGGCTTCCTAGTGTATGGAAACAAGATAGTTTGGATAAACAGTAGTGTATACGGGTCCTACATGCAAACCAGTTTGTATAGTAGATTGTAGACAGGTAGAGAATGACATGTGTCTATTATCTAAGAGACAGGCGAGAAGACTAACATTAAGACCATGGTGAAACAAAGGATGAATGCCAATGGAGATAGCACCTATATGAAGGAATTTCTATTTCTACTAAGCATGAAGCTGAACTATGGTTTTATCATCAAATATTTGTAGATAGTATTTATCCTGATCAACAGTCTTAATATGTAACACATTCTTAGAAATTTTAATATTATTTATAGCAACCAGATGAAAAGGAGACAATTTATCATAGACATCAGTAGGCTTAAGGCTAGGCAAAGTCCATCCTAGACTAGGATTAGATTCTTCTATTTCTACTGTAGCATCATTAACAGAGTGCTGAGATATTTTAGTTAGGGTACAAACATCAGATGTAACTGGATTAACTTCTAACATTTGATCTAGAGCTTCCATCATTTTGCTTATCTTTGGTACTTAAATCAGATCCACAATCACGCCTTCCCATGGCTTTAAAGGGACCATGCCACTTCCCTATTTTTAGCAAAAAAATTGAACACGATACTAGACCAATCAGACAGAATATAAACAAATAAAAATGAAGGTGTATATTAACTAAAAATTCAAATCAGAATAGCAAATGATACTATAGAGAGTTTTAAACTAACATAGCACACTTTGGCATACTTGGCATACATGACATACTTGTCTCTAATACCAGTACACTTTTGCATATTAATTATATATGTATATATATGTGTATATAAACATATATCAGTATAAACATATATATATATATATATATAATAATAAACATATATGCATATACATATATATATATATATGTATATGTATATGTCATGATATATATATATATATATATGTATTTATTTGAGAAATGGAATTCTTATATTAATATATAAGCTTCAAAGCTTTCTTACAGACACTAGGACTCTTAGACACTCTTAGACTCCTTGCCGAATGTGAATGCCGATACCTCATATGGCCTCTCATATTTATAGACAAAATATTGAGAGATCAATGGCTAAAACAAAAGATGCGAATATAAAGTGGGTTATGGGCCCACTACACATCGACTAAAGAAAGACTAGAAATAAAGCTTATCGACATGGCTAACAAGATACCACCTTTAGAAAGTGGGGAGGTCCACCAAAGAATAAAGAGGGATAGCGTGCCCATAGTCACGATCATAGATAGACCCCATGATTAGTCATCATCAGCAAACTCATAGGATCTTGCTGGTGAATATGGAGAGTTGGGACCCTCGTCATCAAGTTGTTCCTCATCTGTATGATCCATATATAAAGTAGAAGGAATATTAAAAAGATGCCCACGTAGACTAGGTGGAAAGAGAGCTTGATGGGATATGGTCATCCTTCGCCATAATGAAGCTACAAGAACAACTGGATGCAATGAAGCATGAAGATTTTTTTTATGATTTTGGACGATATGGAGTTTAAACTTCACATCAAAAGGAATTCATAGAGAAATAAAGATATTCCTGACTTGTGAAGGATGGATTTTGACATCAGAGCTATGAGAAGGAATAGTAGGCATAATATAATCAAGAAACTCATAAAGATAATCTAGAATTTCACCAGATTCCCAAAAAAATTTACTTCTTAGATTAAACATAGGCCAAAAAGTAGACCATTGGAAATGAAATGTGGTACCCTGTCGATATGGTAATCTTTTCAGAAGATTATTTTTCCAAGTCAATTTAGGATTATCATCGGGCCTATACAAGATAATTGTATGACAAGAGCTTCTATGATCAATTTTTGCAAAATGTGTTGTCCAGGCAAGATTTAAGGCATTTAAACTATCTGTAGCTTCATAAGACTCTGTCTTAAGAAATGTTATTTCATTTTGAAGCTGAGTAGTGGAAAATGGTCTAGATCTCCATAGATGTTCATGAAATTCATCCCTGATTTTAGTAGTGACCACCATGACTGTCTGTTCTGGATTTGAATAATATTCACGAGTCATAAAATTGTCAAGACAATTTTTCTTTCCCTAGATATGTTCAACTGAAAAATCAAAATCAGCAAGATATGTAGCCCAATGAATCAGGTGACTGACTGATCCCTTTTTGAGATTATCTATAGAGTTAAGAATACTCATGAATTTTTTCAAAAATGATCTCACAATGAACTTTTCAGAGCTGATAAAAAACATAAATGTCTGGATAGCCTTGATGATTGCAAGGATTTCTTTATGGGTGGAATGATAATTAATTTGAGCATTTTTTAAATTTCCTGAAGAAAATCTACAAGGTTTTTTAGTACCATTAGACAATCTTTCTTTTAATACTGCTCCCCAATATAATTTAGAAGCATTAGTTTCAATAATATTTATACCCTTACTTGGTAATTGAAGAGGAGGAAGATCTTCACACTTCTGATTAATTCTTTGAACAACCTATGTCATTTCTTGATTCCATGTAGGAGGATTCTTAGATAACCTTTTATTCAAGAGAATTCTATCTTGGGCAATATTATAGTAATGACCAGCAATATAATTTACATGGTGAAGAAATATTTGTAACATTTTCTTTTCTATTAACATATCAAGAAAATGCTGAATATTTTTCAAAACATGGTTTTGAATAGCTACTTCTCTTGACTTGGTGATTACACCAAGAAATTCAATTTCATCTTTAAAAGTTACCATTTTCTTGGCAGACAATACTAAACCATTAACATACACAATTTTATAAAACTGTTCTAAATTCTCTATATGCTCTTTAGGATTTTTATTGAAAATCAAAATATCATTATTATATACAATGATGAACTTGCTATAACAAGAAAAAATCTGATTCATCATTTCCTGGAAAATGTTTGGAACAGTTTTCAAACGAAATGGAAGAACATTCCATTCATACTAACCAAAGGGAGTCACAAAAGTTGTTTTGTATCTATCTGATTCTGCTACTTGAATTTGCCAAAAACCAGATTTCAGATCAAACTTACTGTATATCTTACTTCCAGTGATCCTTTGTAAAATTTCATCCTTAGATGGAATAGGATGTTGAATTGGCACAACATAATTATTTAGAGGAATATAATTAATAACTAATCTTTTCTTTCCTCTTATATGTTCACTCCTTTTATTGACATAGAATGCTTCACATCCCCATGGACTGTGAGAATCTTGAATCAGTCCTTGTTCCTTTAATTGCTGGATTTCTTGGGAACATTCTTCTCTAAGAGAGGGTGACATACTTGAATGATGTGCCTTGAAGTGAGGTTCAATCTATTTGACATTCTTTTCAGTGACAAACTTGAGATCAGTATGGCAAACATGAGTTTTTTAATGTTGAAAATCTAAAGGATTTTCTGAACAACAATCTTGCAAAATCTTTGCAAGTACAGGTTCTATTTCAGACTGATAGAGATTAATCTTTTGATACAGCCACCGGTTATTGACATCTTTCTTCATTTTCCCTTTTAATGGAATTCTACACTCATATCTACTCTTTTTATATAGAGAGTGCTTATGTGCTAGGATAATTTCATGAGGCTGGATAGTGATAGGATAAAAGTTGGATAGATTCTCTGATCCTAGCATCATATCAAACATTGGCATTTCATGCTGCACAACTTTAAACTCATATACTACATCACCTAAGACAATAAGAACTTTGGCAAAAAGTTTAGAAATGACTATCTTAGTGTTAAAGGTGAGCCTATGAAAATCTAAATGCCACATGTCTTGAGGTATAGAATGATATCTAGCAAGAGAAATATCTGCACCGGTATCTAGTAAAACATCTAGACTATAGGCTTTAAACCCTTTCCACTTAATACTTAGTTCACACACAGGATTATTGGTGATGTGAACTGATACCTGGTGAATGCTATTATCCATATGGATACTGCTTTCGATATATGCAGATGTAGAAGTATCCTTGGGATAGCTATCTGCAATATGAACTAACTCTTCTTCAAAGAGTTGTTCTCTTTTATCATCCTGGGCTTCTTCTTTTAGTAATTGTTGAAGCTCATCCTAAGCTCTTGCAAGGAAAGTTTGTAATAAAGCAATGCATTTAGTTCACCATTTCCTTATTTCATATGTATCAGGTTGGTAGGCAGACTAAACATTAGGAGCTTTTAATAAAGCTGGTTATGAAATTCTTACTGAGAACTGTTTTGATAGCAGTTCTTTTTGTTGTTGTTACTATAAGAACATTCTCTCAGATATCATTTAAGCAGGAGTATTTTGATATTTCTCTTTTAGATGCTGCAACTATAGAGTCAGACTGAATGTATCAAGAAAATGAGTTGACATCATATTAATTTGAAAACCTATTTTAGAATCAAAGTCAGATGATTCAGAATCTGAGCTAATATCTTAAAGATTCATATTTATCTAATTTTGATCTAGATCTGAAGATGGTTATGATTCCCATACAATATCTGATCTATATTGGATTTCATCATCAAAAATCAAAACATAATCATTTTCATCTATATTATAACTTTGAAGAAAATTGACCTTTTTTTAATTCTTCTCTTTCTCTTTTTGAGGACACTTATTGGCATAATGATTGCCATTACAGAGAAAGCATTTTACAGAGGCCTTTTGAAAGCCACGTTTCCTTTTTCTGAATATCTTCTTCTTTTTATATGGGTGACCCTTGAATTTTCTCTACTTATACCAATTATATTTCTGATTTGGAATAGAGCACTTACAAACATGTCTTTTTTATTTTCTTTTCTTCCGATATTTCTTGTATTGATTCACATCAATACATCCAAAATAATCACTTAAAGAATTATAGAACTTTAAGCCAAGTTGCTTATGAAACATCATGGTTTCATTATGAGCTTTTTGCTTAGTACACAGTATCTCATTAATGGCTCTAATGTTTTGATTTATACGGCCAAAAGACATGGTGGCTAAATCATTACCCATAGCAGCTTTATATTTATCAGTAAAACACTGAGGAAAAGATTCTATATACCTAATCTTGTATGCAAGATTGAACATTTCTCCTGAAGCATACAATAGATTTTCCATGTGACACATATATTCATCAATTCTTGTCATGTCACAAAGTTGAGCTCTAAGAAACTTGGATTTGTTAGATTCTTTCTCATTATCTATCATCCCAACAAATTTTGAATACAAGGCTTGGCAAAGAGCAAGAACTAGTTCTAAATGGTGTGTGATACCAGTCTAAAATTGTTGGTCACAAGCATCCCACCAATCTTTAATATTGCCTATGAAGCCATTGACTATTTGCTGAGTTACAGTAGTAAGATCTTTCTTAAGACCAAACATTTGCACACTTTCCCATAAGAGCATTGCATGTATTATTTCTTTTCTTCTGGCAGGAGATTCACAATTAAATTTCCAGAAGAATGGTTGGAGATTCAATTTTCTTATTTGGCCTTCTAAGGGAAGTCTAGAAGACTCACCTTCTTCAAAAGAACTATGTTTTTCAAATTCTTCTATCTTATCCATGCCTATTTGAGGATTCTGAGTATTATCATATATATTTTGTAGAATAACTGGAAGAAGAGCAGTATGATGTTGTTGATTCATAACTTCTCTGGTCAGGCTGTCAATACTAGCAGAGGTTTTAGATGAGACTTCTTTGACTTTATCTTCGACAGATGAAATCTTTGACTTTACTTCATCTTGACTTTAAGCAATATTTCTAGTATGTTGGACTACTTCATCAAGCTTTCCAGTGACCTCAGACTATTGTTGCTTTAAACTACTAACTTCTTGATCAATATTTTGAATTACTTGATTTCTGTTAGTAGTATTATTTACATCTAAAGCTTTGAGAGCTTTAGTGAGATCTCCTTTCTGGTATAATTCTATGCTTCGAAGCATAGTGGAGACCTAATCTAAAGTTGACTGAATACTAGAGATCTTAGAGTTTAGACACTTGGTTGCAACATTGTTCCAATTCATGAGTCTAACTTTAGTGGGTTTCTCAAGGATTTTATCAGAAGTTCTAACATAATAAATTTGTGCATGGGTTTTACCATCTGGAGAATACTGATTGAAATCAGAAGATTAAGGAAACCCTTTTTCAGTGTAGGATTCATCTCCTAGTGGAGTTTTCCATGTATGTCCTTCATCGGTATGGGATGTTCCTTTCATATGCACCTTACTGGCTTGAGACAATAGCTATTTATTTCTTTCAAAGAGTTTTTGGATTGCTATGTCCCTCTGGGTTATTTGGGTCATATGGATGATAGAATGACTGGGCTTACTAAGGATATTCTTACAGTCCAAACAATAATAAGAGTCAATCTGGGGATCATGGACCTTCTGATTATGAGGACATGGAATAGGAAGAGTAAGAGATGAAGAAATAGGGTTATTAAATCTAATAATAGATTTATCAAGTAAATCCTTTACAGAGGTAGTCGTAGATAAAGATCTACGAGGCTACTAGATAAAATCAGTATCAACTACCCTCTTGTGTGGAAACTTGAACTCAGACCATGAAATTACTTCTACTGGATGGATTTGGCTATTATGTGTTGCTCTACTCACCATGCTTTTCCCATGCACAGGGGTATGTTTGACAGCTGAGTACAAGGTATTATTCAAATGATACATAATTTTATATTGGTATAGATCCTATTTATACTGACCAAAGGAAGTCACAAAAGTTGTTTTGTATCTGTCTGATTCTGCTACTTGAATTTGCCAGAAACCAGATTTTAGATCAAACTTACTATATATCTTACTTCCAATGATCCTTTGTAAAATTTCATCCTTAGATGGAATTGGATGTTGAATTGGCACAATATAATTATTTAGAGGAATATAATCAAGAACTAATCTTTTCTTTCCTCTTATCTGTTCACTCCTTTTATTCACATAGAATGCTTCACATCCCCATGGACTGTGAGAATCTCAAATTAGTCCTTGTTCCTTTAATTACTGCATTTCCTGGAAATGTTCTTCTCTAAGAGAGGGTGACATACCTGAATGATGTGCCTTGAAGTGAGGTTCAATCTTTTCGCCATTCTTGTCTGTGACAAACTTGAGATCAATATGGCAAACATGAGTTTTTCTATGTTGAAAAGCTAAAGGATTTTTTGAACAACAATCTTGCAAAAATTTTGCACGTATAGGTTCTATTTCAAACTGACAAAGATTAATCTATTGATACAGCCACTGGTTATTGACATATTTCTTCATTTTCCCTTTTAATGGAATTCTACACTCATATCTACTCTTTTTATATAGAGAGTGCTTTTGTGCTAGGATAATTTCATGAGGTTGGATGATAGGATAAAATTTGCATAGATTATCTGATCCTTACATCATATCAAACTTTGGCATTTCATGCTGCACAACTTTAAACTCATATACTACATCACCTAAGACAATAAGAACTTTGGCAGAAAGTTTAGAAATGACTATCTTAGTGTTAAAGGTGAGCCTATGAAAATCTGAATGCCACATGTCTTGAGGTATAGAATGATATCTAGTAAGAGAAATATCTGCACCGATATCTAGTAAAACATCTAGACTATAGGCTTTAAACCCTTTCCACTTAATACTTATTTCACACATAGGATTATTGGTGACGTGAACTAATACCTGTTGAATGCTTTTATCCATATGAGTACTGCTTTCCATATATGTAGATGTAGAAGTATCATTGGGATAGTTATCTGCAAGATGAACTAACTCTTCTTCAAAGAGTTGTTCTCTTTCATCATCTTGGGCTTCTTCTTTCAGTAATTGTTGAAGCTCATCCTGAGCTCTTGCATGCAAAGTTTGTAATAAAGCAATGCATTTAGTTCTCCATTGCCTTCTTTCATATGTATCAGGTTGATAGGCAGACTGAACATTAGGAGCTTTTACTGAAGTTGGTTCTAAAATTCTTACTGAGAATTTTTTTGATATCAGTTCTTTTTGTTGTTGTTGCTGTAAGAACAATCTCTCAAATATCATATAAGCAGGAGTATTTTGATATTTTTCTTTTAGATTCTAAAAGTACTGAGTCATACTAAATGTATCAAGAAAATGAGTTGACATCATATTAATTTGAAAACCTATTTCAGAATCAAAGTTAGATGATTCAGAATCTGTGCTGATATCCTCATGATTCATAATTATCTGATTTTGATCTAGATCTAAAGATGATTCTGATTCCCATACAATATCTGACCTATATTGGATTTCATCATCGAAAATCAAAACATAATCATTTTCATCTATATTATAACTTTGAAGAAAATTGACCTTTTTTGAATTCTTCTCTTTCTCTTTTTGAGGACACTTATTGGCATAATGATTGCCATTACAGAGAAAGAATTTTACAGAGGCCTTTTGAAAGCCATGTTTCTTTTTTCTGAATATCTTCTTCTTTTTATATGGGTGACCCTTGAATTTTCTCTACTTATACCAATTATATTTATGATTTGGAATAGAGCACTTACAAACATGTCTTTTTTCTTTTCTTTTCTTCTGATATTTCTTGTATTGATTCACATCAATACATCCAAAGTTATCACTTAAAGAATTACAAAACTTTAAGCCAAGTTGCTTATGAAACATCATGTTTTCCTAATGAGCTTTTCGCTTAGTACACAATTTCTCATTAATGGCTCTAATGTTCTAATTTATATGGGCAAAAGACATGCTGGCTAAATCATTACCCATAGCAACTTTATATTTATCAACAAAACACCGAGGAAAATATTCTATATACCTAATCTTGTATGCATGATTGAACATTTCTCATGAAGCATACAATAGATTTTCCATGTGACACATATATTCATCAATTCTTGTTAGGTCACAAAGCTGAGCTCTAAGAAACTTGGATTTGTTAGATTCTTTCTCATTATC
>JARHVA010002274.1:412500-427500 GCA_037957365.1 Torreya grandis
CAGGATCACCAAAAAGACTCTATAGTATGTTCCAAATAGTTCATGGACACTCTATATGTTCAAGATGTCAATGAGGATCCATGGAAACATCAAGTAACAAAGTGGAAAAAACCTTGTCACAAGTATTAGCCCACTTATCAAACCAAATAGGATCAGTTTATGCAAGAATCTATCCACATAAAAATGGAGTACAATTCTTGTGTGTGAGCAACTATTCCATGTAAGCATGCCATGAAGCTTAATTTTCCTTCCCAAAAAAGATCACTAGAGATGAAATAACTCTCCTCATCTGAAATATCTCAAATGAGTTCAATATGACTGAGAGAAGACACCAAAAAAGTACATAAATTCACAAAATACTCTACAATTAACCCCCTAAAGCACACTCATGTAAGGGACATCAATCATAGCCAAAAATACATCCAAATGAGCAATTAGTGCATGATGTATGTTATAGAAACTAGTAGGGCCCACAACCCCCCTATTTATGGCACTTTATAACTTGAGTGCAATTTAATTAAATAGGCCATTAATGATGGAAAAAGTATTTTTCTATAACTTTTTATTGGTAACATAGAATTGAGTGATACTTTTTTTAAAGTAAATATTTTTAGGTGATATTATGGTAGTGTAAGAACCCAAGTATTATACAAATCAATGACCCTACTTTTATTCATAAATGAACAAGAAGATGTGTAATAATTACATAATGTATTGAATTACCTTCTAGTTTGCACTAATCAGCTCAATTACAATAGCATGGTGAAGAGCAATATAAAGGAGTAAGGGGAGTTAACTCAATAGAGAAATCAAAATGAGACTAAGTGTAACTCATTGTGGAACTCATAAGAAAACTATATGTGGTACTCATTAGAACTCCACATAGAACACTAGGTGGAACTCACCCTCTCACCCAGTTAACCTCTTATAACACCTAAGTAAGCTAAAGCTACAAGTGTAGGAATTATCCATTTAATCAGTAATTGGAATAATTAATATCCTACACCAAAAAATGGTATTATGATGATACTTAGCTTTCACCTAAATATAAATAATTAGATTTTGATTATTTTTTTACTCTGAATATATACGTATGTGAAGTGTTAAATAGAATAGGAAATATGAATAGGCAAGGTTGTGGTGCTATCAATTCAATTTTCTTATGTAAATATTGTTACCAGTTGATAGTTTTAAATAAACTTTAATTTTGCCTTGCATTCATTCCAAATGGATCTATGGCTTGGAAAGCTACAATAGTAGTAAGGGAAGTTCGATTACTTTGGTGACTATTTAAAAGGATGTGGGAATGTAAAATTTGTGATAGGGTCTATATAGATCAAAATATTTTAAAAGAAATTGATAATATAGAAAGGTAATGTGAAGCATGTTGAAATCATTAGTGATTTTAATTCACTTGAGTTATCTCCATTGTCCACATTGTTTATGTATAGGCAAAATTGTAACAATCTTTTGAATAATGAAGTTTCTTGAAAGAATGATTATTTAATAAAGTATTGATAATAAAGGTGTCTAAGATACGTTTTAGAGTAGAATAAAAACATGGGACAAGATAAGAAAGGTCAGTTTATACTTGTATAAAGTTGATAAAAGGTTATTAGAAAGAAACAAAGGTGATATTTCTCTCATTTTTTTCAAGAGGTGTTTTGAAATTTTTAGTGTTTGGACATAAATATGTTTTATCTTTTGTATAATAATACACATTATAATTAAAATAAAAAGTGCTGAAAATGTTCTTGTGATATAAGGTATATTGACGAAGATATGGTTGATACAAAATTACAAAATAATTGATTATAAATTTTCATGGGCTTGGGCCTTTCAAATCATCAAATTGGATTAGTAAGATTATCCAAAGTACATGTTTAATTCTAAGATTTTTATCAAAATTTATGGAAAAAATATGTAATATAATATAAAATTCAAAATTTTGAGAGTATTATAGCTACGTAAAATAAATATTAAGAATTAAAAAATATATATATATGTATTAAAAACTTCCTCTGAAATCATATCGATATCTCATATTCAATAAATAAAATAAAATATTTTTGGTGTCAATGTGTAGACACATAAATTTGGCTTGAATACTTGATCATGTTAGTTTTATCCCATTTTCACTTTAATTATCTTGTGCTCTTAATTCAAACCCATTTTGACACCTTGGCCTATTCTAAGCACTTGTGAAGACATTTTATTTTTTAAATCTATAATATATCACCTATAAAAATATTTTATAAACTAAAGACACCCCTGAGCATCAATTCAAATGGGCCTAGACCTAAAAATGAACACATTTCCTTAAGGGTCAAAACCATTCAATTTGGGTCATGACTATCAAATGGTCCTAACCCCTCTATGATGTTTTTGACCCTTACCTTTTAACTATCATATAAAATTTGAACCCTCCCTTATGTTGTTTTCCATGTTTTTAGGGTTTTAAGCTTGTGATTTTCCTTTTTGGATTACTATAAAATAACATTCAAGGCACTTCTTATTCCACATGGAAACTTAAATATAGAGGAATATTTATACTACTACACATTAAGCAAAGGTTCCTTATTCTTCCTAATTTTATTTAAAATCATTTTAAGTAGTTCTCAACCAAGTCACAAGTCATTTTTACTTACCTGAAATCAAAGCATGATCAAGTATTCAATCCATTTTTAGATGTCTAGATAGTCCAAAGAGCAAAATTTCACAAATCACTCTAGGTGGTAAAACTATGTGGGATTGAATTACCACTTTAGAGTATTAGATAGATAGGTAATGTTCAATAATCATAGGGGCGATTTAGGTCATCACATCCTAATTACACTCATTTTATATTTTTAGGTATTCAATAGTTACAAACCCCTTCTATGGTTTCAACATTCAAAAATATATTTGCAGGTCTTTTGCACCTACCCAAATTCAACTATCGCTTATGACTATGTCATAATTTCATTATTTTATAATAAGGGTAAAAAATGTTAGGTTTACGTCATCATTTTCAAATGCTCCTAACCTCATCTTTATGGGTCTAATCATATTCTTCTATTACTTTTTGGATTTCTATGGGATTGTTCCTACTTTCATGTTCTAGTTTTTTATCAATCAACACGATTAAATGGGACAATAGAAAAAACTATGTTTTTACTCATTTTAATAGATAGCCTTATTTGCAATCATTTCATTTCATCTATTTTAATCATTTGATTTCAATCTATTGTTCAAAATTACTTTTTAGTACTCTACTTTATTCTATTCCATTTATCATAATTAGGGTCAATTCACTATAATTAATTAAATTTCAATTAGAACACAATGTATTTAACAAATCATTTATTATGATATGATCTCCTCATTAGGAAAATTTAAATTTTTTGTTTCATCATAGTCTACCATCTAGTTTGGGATGTATCAATGAGGTTTCAGCTTGGAAATAACTCTATCAACACACACTAATTACTAGCTTCAACAAAGGTACATGTTCCTAGATTCCAAGTTAGAAAAATTATGCAATACATTTCTTGGGATTGATAATATCTAAATTTATTAAAACTTTAAAAAATAATAATGAATATTTTAATCAATACTTTAAAGGTCCTCACTTATTGATCATACTAAGATTAACTAAAACACACAAAAAAATCAAAACAAAAAACTAATTAGTCTATGCATGTCAAACTACCAAAATTACACAATGATTCCAACACAAAATGACATTAAAAAACTAACTATAGACAAAATTTACTCTATATCTTATCCTATAAAAACTACACTAAACAATGTATAAAAAATCATTTAAATCCCCTTTCCAATCTCTACTCTCATAGAAACTAAAGTATTGGGACTTATCAAAAGTACAAAAATGTCATATAAGAAACTATCTAAAACCCCATTCAAGAAGAGACATTGATTCCAACATATATCATTTGACAATGGTTGTAATGTCAATCTCACATATATGCATGTCCAACTATAAAAATAACACAATATTTCAAGCCCATAGCCTATGTTTAAGTAAACTACACGACGTTTCAAACCCACAATAACATGAAAAAACTACCTAAAAACCAAAAATATAGTATATAAATGTGGATTTATTAAAAATGCACACAAAATATATCTAAATTCCCTTTTAAAGATCCATTGTCATATTAAATAAACAAAAATAATACATCACCAACAACCAACAATGATTTAACCTTTTAGTGTTTTAGACATATAATTACCTATGTTTGGTTAAAGGGCTAAGATGCCTAAATCAGTTAAATAAATTTCAATAATTAATATACTAATTTTTTATGATTTTGATCTTGTTTGAATTTATATAAATAATAAAAAATAGGTATAAATATATACTTAGCTGAAAATTGACTATCATTGATGATTTGGGTTATAAAATTTGAGATTTGAGTATAGTCTATGCCGTCAAAATGATTATAATATTTGTCTATTCATTAGATAGTAGTGCCTATTTTTTATAGTAGTGTCATCTATGTGTAGTGTCCTCAATGTGTAACTAATGTCTCATTTGTGGGACTATTCATATTTTTGGGGAGTACCTACACCTATGTTTGTGTGTTTTGTTCATATGTGACTGAAACTTGTAGCTATGTATTGTACCTAGAAAGCTTTGATTTGATGTGTAAACCCTAGATATATTGACAAGTATGATATGATAAAAAATTAAGTGTGTTAATAGGATGGACTAGACATCCTCAACACCCCACTATGTAGAGATTTTCCTACATATCAATACTTCGAAGAGGGATCAAGTCTAATGTAGTTCTCCCACCTAGTACTTGATGTATGTGCAAGTGAATGATAGAATAAGAGTGTCCTTAGATGTATTGAATGTGCTTGAGATTTTAAATACTCAAAAACTAGATTTATGGATATTATAGATGGTAGTATGTATAATGTAGGGAATAATAGATATAATGTACCTTGGTTTTGCACAACTTTGTTTCTAGTTTGAATAGTTTTTACATATATTTTCCATATAGTTAATAGGGGTGGATTACACTTGTATTTATAGGATTGTGTTGCTTGTGGGGATAAGAAAATGAGCTTAGTCCAAACTTATAAAGGGAACACTTTTTTAAAAATATCTTGTGGGAAGAGTTAGGGCTAAGGATAGTAGCACCCAATTGGTGACACTAGCACCATATGGATGTAGTGTCCCAAATGTGGTGATAATGTCATCTCTAAATATTACTAATAAAGTTGGATTGGGATCAGGGATGATAGTTTTGGGACTATGTCTTGACTATCTATAGATGATTGTGGTCTGTTAAATTATTGGAAATGTAAGTCTAAGGCTCTAGAATGGGTCTATGACTAGCCTAGGGATAGGGTAACTTAAGCAACAATCTTAGCATCCAATTACCAATTTTATGTGATTACATTTACTCACCATTTATGTTAGTAATGTAGCAAAGTGAAATGACTAGTATAAATGAAAAATGAATTGTACATGGACTTACCTTGGAATTTTTAGTCCATGTAGCTAAGTTTAAATATGTGAATATGGGTCTATATATGTGAAATATAATCCAAAGAAATGTCAATCAATGAAACATGAAAAAATCAATCCCTATGTAAGAGATAATCAAAAGTAAAAGACTATGTTGAAATGAAATAACTAACTAAATATGAGTAAAGAGCAAGGAAAAAAATGAATACACCTCATTGGGTACACAAACCAATGCATGAATATGGTGAAAACTAATGTGTGTTAATGTGCATAGTGATCATATCATTGAATAAACTCAAGTGTGATGATGTCTTGCTCAATAATCATATGGGTGGTTGAAGAACTCAATCTGGTTTTGATTCCATCATTTACTACACTTTGTTGATATTTATCTCTTTGAATAGATCAAGTAAGACTATAATTGTGTCAAATACTCTCATGTAGGTTTATAAATAACTCAAGTAGGCCATGAATCCATGATGCATCTATAAATATAATATACAAAGTGATAAAAGTATCTAAGTAATCTAATTATGTATTTAGCTTTGTAACCATTCAAGTATATTAGGTGGATCTAGACCACTTAAGAATGCCTAACCACTATAGATGGAGTAAGACATGAATCTAGTGATAACTTGGAATGTGATATCAAGTGTATATAGTGTAAATAATGACATGGAGTTTTTCATTCCATCTGATCAACCTATCTGAAGCACATGTGTCATGCACATGACACCAATTTGATATCTGAGTATACTAAATCCGAGTCAAGTATGTAATAACTAAACATATGTAACTGATATGAATTTATGAGTGATCATGTTATACATGATGCCCCCAAATCTAAGTAATTGGTATGAATCTGAATCAAAATGTCTAAATCTAAGATAAATATGAACATTACTTCCAAACCTATGATTATATCTTTTTAAATATATACTATAGCTGGTGTATTAGTCTAAATGATCTAGATTGTCTTGAATTTGGGGTTAATAGATAGTAGTGACCTATAGTGGATAGTAATGCCCTGTAGTACTAGTGTCCCACTCAGGGTACTACTGACTGCCTAGTCTAAATTAAATTTTGAACATCTTTTGTATTTTATGTCTATCATAAGTCTGATATCTAAAACTGAGCTTGTGTGATAGAATGTATCTTTGAAAATCAAAATAGGAGCCTAATATCTATGACAACCCCTATAAATTCCCCTCTTTTAAGGGTAGTTATGAAATCTATTGAAGAATTACCCTCTAAAGAAGTAGCTATGTAAAATGTGTTAGTCAGAGCATGTGCATGAAATTCTAATATAATGTAAAATATAACATCAAAATATAAATATATCTAAGCATAAGTAGGAAATGTAATATGTATGCTATAATATAACATTACACAAGGGTGTCAAGATATATGTAAGCAATGTATATAGTAGTAAAATTTGAGTAACTACACAGGGTGATGGGGCATGATGTCCATCAAGGCTCCCAAGTAGGAAAGGTAGATCGATGAGATTCCTTGTGGTATAAAAATTTTGTGTGTGTGTGTGTGTGTGTGTGTGTGTGTGTGTGTGTGTGTGTGTGTGTGTGTGTGTGTGTGTGTGTGTGTGTGTGTGTGTGTGTGTGTGTGTGTGTGTGTGTGTGTGTGTGTGTGTGTGTGTGTGTGTGTGTGTGTGTGTGTGTGTGCGCGTGCGTGTGTGTGCATAAACACGTGCACACACGCACACACACATGAAGTAGCTATGCAAAATGTGTTAGTTAGAGCATGTGCATGAAATTCTAATATAATGTAAAATATAACATCAAAATATAAATATATCTAAGCATAAGTAGGAAATTTAAGATGTATGCTATAATATAACATTACATAAGGGTGTCAAGATATATGTAAGCAATGTATACAGTAGTAAAATTTGAGTAACTACATAGGGTGATGGGGCATGATGTCCATCAAGGCTCCCAAGTAGGAAAGGTAGATGGATGAGATTCCTTGTGGTATAAAAATTTGGTGTGTGTGTGTGTGTGTGTGCACGTGTTTATGCACACACACACACACACACACACACACACACACACACACACACACACACACACACACACACACACACACACACACACACACACACACACACACACACACACACACACACACACACACACACACACACACACACACACCATGTGTGTGTGTGTGTGTGTGTGTGTGTAACAAGTAAATATAAGTGTCATTATGTAGAATAATACAAATAAGAAAACATACAATCCCATGAATCAAAAAAAAAAAAGATCAAGGGGCCACAATACAAGGGACATGGGCACATGTTAGTAAATTTGAGAATTAAGACATAAAAAGACATGTTCAAATGTTTGCATATGAAAACAATAAGCAATTTGGTGTATAGCCACAAAGAAGGACATGTTCAAATTTATACATATAAGAGCATGAAAAATCACACAAAAGGGGCATGGGCATATGTCCAAGGCATATAAATAAAGAAGTGGCATAGAAACCAAGGAACAATGGCATATTCAAATGCCCTCAAAGATGGAAGAAGCATATGAAACATAATCGAGTCTAATCTAGGAACTAGAAATGAAAGAATGTATAATTGTGTAATATAAATCTATGTATATGTTAGGGTGTGTATATACATAGCCTATCTAGTGATAGTGAGAAAAAAATTTGAGCAATAAATAGCAATGATCAATATCAAGATAAATCAATGCATAACTAGAATGTATAATTTTTATAGATAAAACCTAGTTATAGTAACTATTTAGGAGATGCCCTCGAGTGGGAAGATGTATCAATGTATAAACCTAGATAAATGTAAATACCCCTAATATGTAGATGATAGCTAATATGCATTAGTGTAGTGGATTGGAGTCTTATCTATAATCTTCAAGCACTTGACAAGAACAAATGAAGCATATGTATATGATACAAATGATTATAATAGGATAACTATCAATATGCAATATCTAAAAAGTAGTAGAAATGTAAACATATCAATGCATATAATTTGTATAAAAAAATTGTTTCTAAAATATTTGAATGTTTTTGTATTTTGACATGTTATAGTGGTTTTGATTTTTATAACTATAATCTATGTACAAGTAAATGAAAAGAAACTATGTACAAGGAACAAGGGAGAGAAGGAAGTATGTACAAGGGTAGGAACCATACTAACTAATGAGTCTCATTGGAGACTCACTATAATCATGGCTTGTTTCAAATATAAGAATGATAATCTCTTGTGAATTTTGATGGATATACTGTAGTTGAATGTTGTTGCAGTATTAATCTGAGTATTTTTCCTCATTAGAATCATAATATTATTCTATAATGGAATCATAATAACCTAGTGTACTTAAGGGAACTACCTAATACTATGGATTTAACCTTTCTAAATTATACTTTGGAAGATTTATTGTGATTTTTCACTTTGAAACTATGCTTATCATAGACATACTGTGTTGTGGAGGCTCTATTTCTAGAAAACCTATTTTGAGAATGTTTGTTGGATAAGAATGATTTTGACTTTGAAACTTAGGATCTGGTTATTTTTATAACATTTCTTGTGTATTTAGATGTTTTTCCTTGATAAAATATATTTATGACTAATGTGCCTTAGGATGTTTAATAAACCCCAAACCTTGTTAACCAATATTATCAACTACTAGAATAATTAAAGAGATGCCTTGGACCTGCTTGTCCAAACCTTGACCATGATAATCATATTATTTTAGATACTTTCATCCAAATCCATACCATATTAATTTTTGAGACTCCTTTTAGAGAGGTAAGTTTGTTTGATTTATCTATGCTTGTTATACTATTTATTTATCTAATTATACTTTTAGAACCTTTGGTTATTCTAAGTTATACTTTGGCAATAATTTTTTTACTATTTTGGAAGGTGACCCTTTTTGAATTTGTAGATGTGCCATTGTATGTTGTGTATGATGTGTCACTATGTGAGTCATCTATATCCATTATCTATTATATTTTCCTTTTCAATGCTAAATAGGAATCTATGTGGTGCCCATGCATTCTATGATATACACAAAAATATCTATATCTCCTCGTTAGGTGTAAAGGAGATAAGGTGACCAAATTTTCATTAATAATGTCCCTCCATATCATACTAAAGATCTTATTTTACCTTTGAATTTTTTTTGGATCACTAGTTGTATATGTACTTTGTTGTGATTTCATGTTCTGATATGTAGCATTGTTTACCACAAACTGACTAGGTGAAGATGTATATACATGTTTTACATTGTTGTGCCTTAGAGACCTTTATCTTTTAAATTTATTTTAAAATTTTGTAATATTTTAATGTAAAAGTTGATTCTAATTTTTTAAATTTGTAATTATATTGCTCATACTGATAATTTGATCATGTAGAGTCTCACAAGTACAAACCCTATCTATTTATATTTGAACATGTAGGCACACACCCTGTAGGGAAGAGGTGTGAATAGGATGAATAGGGGGATTAGTGATAATGTTATAGGATACTTCATCTTATGGATGAATGATATCATAAACTTAGTTAGAAGGAAAGTAGTTATGACCCTCAGGGATATTAAGGGGAGAAGGATATTATTTCCTTTGCATAAGATATGACATTGAAGCTTGAAACACAGTGTTTAATTTATGTGATAAATACTCTATGTGTGTATGGGTTTACTTGTTAATTAAATTCCATATAGGAGAAAGGTAACATGTGAAATAAATAATGAATATGTTTATGTCATTATATAATAATGTCTTAATTATTTTGCACATAGAATAAATATAACGTGTTATAGAAAGAATGTAACATGAAAGATATTTTATTTGATTTTAAACATCATGTATGCATATGTCTATGTGATTAAATAATAATGTATTAATTAATTTTCACACAGAATAAATATAACATGTTATGGAAGATCATGAATATTGTATTTGATAGTAAGCATCATTTATACATGTATTGATGTCTTCTCTTAGCTCATTTCAAACTAAAGTGAATAAGAAAGAAAATGAAATTATGAAACTTTGAAATAAAAAGTAATTTATTTATTCTATTATTATAATCAAGTTGGTATGAATTAGAATATATGTGAATATGAAATCTAAGTTTTGTAGATATAATCTAGGTATAAATAGAAAAGGATACAAACCTTAAGTGTGTCTAGGGTTAGGATTATTAAATCTAGGGTTTCTTTGCACAAATTTAAATTAGAAATAAAATAAATTTAAACCCTAATATAAAATTTGATTTCATTTAGCTAGGTTGTCAAAAAAATTAGAAAATCAAAAGTAGACAACCCTAAATTTATTTCAAAAAATCTGGATTAATGTAAGCTAGGGTTTTAAGCAATATTCAAAGTAAGATGGGTTCACCAAATGATTTAACCTTTTAGGGTTTTACATGTTTATTTACCAATATTTGGCTAAAGTGTTGAGATGCCTAAATTAGTTAAATAGATTACACTAATTAAGTTACAAATTTATTATGATTTTGACCTTGTTTAAGTTTTTATAAATAATAATAAATAGGGATAAATAGAGACTTAGCTAAAAATTGATTATCATGGATGATTTGGGTTATTAAATTTGAGATATGAGTAATAGTCTCTATCATCAATAAGATTTTGATAATCATCTTTTCATTATATAGTAGTGCCTAGTTTGGACAGTATCACCATCCATGTATAGTATCCTCAATATGGCACTAATGTCCCCTTTGCAAGACTATTCCTATTTTAGGGAGCACCTATGACTGTGTATTTATATTGTGTTCCTACATGGTTGAATCTTATAGATATGTATTATACCTTGAGAGATTTGATTTCATGTGTAAACCCTATTTCTCTTTGCAAGTATGATATGAGCAAGAATTGAGTGTGTTATTAGGATGTACTAGACATCCTCAACACCCCCCTATGTAGAGATTTTCCTACATACCAATACTCTAAAGAGGGATCAAGTTTTATGTAGCTATTCCACCTACTGATTGATGTATGTGTAAGTGAATGCTAGAATAAAAGTGGCCTTGGATGACTTGAATGTACTTGAGCTTTGAAATACTTGAAAGTTGGACTTAGGGGTTCTATAGATGGTAGTATGCAAAAAGTAAGATATAATAATGATAATGTACCTTGACTTTGCACATCTTTATCTTTGGTTTAAATAATTTTTGTATTTATTTACCATCTATTGAATAGAGGTGGATTAGACTTGTATTTATATGGTTCTATTGCTTGTGTAGATAAGAAAATGATCTTGGGTCAACCATAAGAGGGGCACACATTTGAAAAAGTATATGTTGGGAAGAGCTAGGAATAAAGATAGTAGTGCCCAATTGGGGACACAAGTGCCATGTGGATGTAGTGTCCCAAATGTGGTGCTAATGTCCTCTCTATAGACTATTGATAAACTTGGATTGGGATTAGGGATGATATTTCTAGGACTATGTCTTGATTAGTTGTACATGATTATGGTCTATTGAATGACTGGTGTATGCACTTAAATATGCTTTCCTCAATAATTTTACTAATTTCCACTAATTTATCCTAATTCTTATATTTCCTATCCAAACTAACCATTTTCCTAACACTCCCCATCCCATTCTTATATCCCATGAAACTTTTTGTCATCCTAAAACCAATTAATCTCCCCATTAAACCTATAATGGAGCCTATTACCTACCAACCTTTCCCCTAAACCAATTAGCCAATTTAAAATTCATATTTATCCAACAACCACCCCCACCACCCTACCACCCTAGTCATTCCTACATCCCTATGAACCCTAAACATGATTAACTCCCACCAAATCCCCCATTATCTCCTACTCTAATTGATAATCCTCTATAAATTAAGAAGCTCCTCCAAAATTTTAGAAGTCTCTAAACTAGAGACTTATAAATAATTTTAAATTCCCCTAAAATTCCCTCCATTTTCTTATTAAAATATATGCTTGGGCAATGGCTAATCCAATTGGAAACTACAAGCAAACTAGAAATCAATTATGCCACCATTGCATTCATAACAACATCCTAGAATTCATCTATGCCATTACCCACTTCACACAACCTTTATAAGTCATTGTAAAGTTCATCAACTAATCCAATAATTAAAATTTTGTACATCAAATCATTCAAGTTCAAATCTTGGAATAGAGGCATGAAGAGGTAAAAAGGATGGTAAACATGTTCTATATATTCTTATTTGCCTCTCCTATTCATTTATATTGGTGTCATTAGATTTTAGGTTTTATTACTAATTTTACTAATATTGCATAAATAATAAAAATTCAATGGGATAAAATGATCCATTTTTTATGCTTTTATCCTACATGGCCCCCCATACACCCCTATTAGCCCATTATTAACATTGTTTACCCCAAATATCATCTACATGACCAATTATCCCAATCTAATCACTCTAGGTCACCTTCTAACATTGTCTATGGAATATAAGGTCAACCCCTTACCATCTATCTTATCTTGCATCAACAACTAAATCAGCCTAAGGTATTTTCAAAATATGTAGGCAACACCTATATCTAATTTGTTATGCCTAGGGATAGCTTAGCCATAATTACCCCTCATCATCATCTAATTCTTAGATTAGTCACTCGATAATTATATGTCACTTTTAATCCCTAGATCCTATAGGAAGTATCTCATTATCTTCAATCAATAATCCTTATCACTCTTATCTCTTTTTTAGATTTACTTAGCATGTATCCTTTCTACATGACTTATCATCAACTTGAACCCATCCTATTTAATTAATATCACTCTATCAAGACACTTTCTAGACATTTGTCATCGGTCTAGAACCCATAACTTGAGATACTCAATTATCACTCTTGGGGCATATATTTCATCAATTGGGTCATCCTAACCCCATTTTTATCCTAGTTTTATCCCACCCAAATATTTTAGTTTGAGTGACCATTCAGGTCAATTTATCCCCACATGCTCCCCCAAAAGGGCACACCCTTAAAATATTTGATACCATCTAATATAATAGTTTTATTTGAAATACCATTACTCCTTCCACTCACAATACTCTTTAAAATAAGGAAAAAATGTATGCGCTAAATTATGATCACCACACTAACTATACTAATTTCTACTAATTTAGCCTAATTCTTATATTTCCTAGCCAAACTAACCATTTGCCTAATAATCCCCATCCCATTCCTATATCCTATTAAACATTGTCTCATCCTAAAACCAATTAATCTCCCCATTACACCTATAATAGAGCCTATTACCTACTAACCTATTCCTTAAACCAACCAACCAATTTAAAATTCATATTTATCCAACTACCACCCTAGCCACCCTACTACCCTAGCCATATCTACATCCCCATGAACCCTAAACTTCATTAACTCCCATCAAATCCCTCATTATCTCCTAAGCTAATTAATAAGCCTATATAAATGGGGAATGTCCTTCAAAATTCTAAAAGTCTCTAAACTAGAGACTTATAAATAATTTTAAAATTTCCTCTAGTTTTCTATTAAAATCCATGCTTGGGCTATGGCCAAGCCAATTGGAAACTATAAGAAAACTAGAAAGACATTAATCCATCATTTCATCCATTACAACATCCTAGCATTCATCCAATCCATTACCCACTACACACAATCTTTAGAAGTCATTATCAAGTTCATCAAGAAATCTAATAATTCAAATTTTGGACATCAAAACATTCAAGTGAAAATCCTAGAATGGAGGCATAAAGAGGTAAAAAGTATGGTAAGCATTTTCTATGTATTATGATTTTCCTCTCCTATCCATTTCTATTGGTGTCATTATATTTTAGGTTTTATTACTAAGTTTAGTAATGTTTAATAAATCTAAAATTTGGTGTACAATGAGAAATGTAATTCTAAGGCTCTAGAATGGGTTTATGGCTAGCCTAGGGATAGGGTAACTTTAGCAACACACTTAACATTCAATTACCACTTTTAAGTGATTACAAAACCAAATCATAACAAGAAACCAATTTGACATTTAAGGATATCACCTATTCAAAACAACAATTTTCACCATGAGGCTATTTACACCATGAGGCTATAAACAACCATTCACACATATTTTCTATCTTAAAACTTATTGGAAAAAAAATTTATTTAGTGTTATAATTAAACTTATAAAATAGTATCTCCTTAAGCTTAGCCAACCTCATAAAAATCACAACCCTGCAAGCATATACAAACTCTTAGGGGAAACCAATGTAAAATATTCTTACAACAGTCATGAAAAAACACTAATTCCAACTTAACTCACCTAAAAATGGCTCAAATCCCAATATCTCATCTATGTGTATCCAAATATTTTTAAAAAATAACAATATTTCCAACTCACAACCTATTTTAAAGTAAATTACACAACATTTTAAACCCACAATGGCATGAAAAAACTACCTAAATACCCAAAATCTAGTCTTAAAATGTGGATCTATCAAAATTGCACAAATGGTATGTAGAAAAATTATATAAAACAC
>JARHVA010002274.1:432500-435000 GCA_037957365.1 Torreya grandis
TTTCCGTGAGTTTTAAAATAATAACGATGCTAAGAGGATGATAAATGCTTTATATAAATCATATAATAATCTTCTATTAATTCAACAAAAGGAGTATTTAAATTTTACAAGGTTAGTTTAAATTCCATAAAACATCTTGATAAAGTTACTTGAATATAATATAATCACTTTACTTCCAAAAGTGAATTTAATACTTCAAGACCATGGAATTATTGTTTTTACATTAATGGATATTCTAATTTCAATATAATTCAAGATCACTCTACAAATAAATGAATCATTTTAGAACATAAAACATATAATCCAATAGAACATATTAACTAATATAACATTATAATTAGGTGTGAATAAAAAATAATAATACAAAAAATATTACATTAATTTAATATTCTAGATAAGGGACAAAGTTTTTTTAAAGTGTTTTTAGTTTTCATTAAATATATAGATAATCACTAGAATTAGATAGTGCATAGTAGGTCTAGATATAAAGATGAAGATAATCCATAAAAATAAGGTGAAATAAATAACTTCAACAAAAATGGTAGTACTCCTTTAGTGGTACATCCACAAAACCATAGTAGTAAAATTTTGGCAATTGTCAAATATTGTGAAATTTAATTGACAATCATGTTCCTCTACTCTTGGGTTTCAAAAAAACCTCTTTCTTTTCCAAAACTCACCATACATCACTAGGAAATAATTATTCTTCCTTGGAACCAGCATCATAAAAAATTATAATGTGGAGTGAGTTAATGTTGTCTTGTGGTATCGCCCCATTATTATTATTCCCATAGGAATTTGAATATCATGGAAATAAAAATGAATATAATGCAATTTAGTAGGCAGTCAAGTGTAATGAAAGTGTAATGATTGCAACAAGTAATAAAAGTTAATAAATTTTTGAATTTTGTTTTGGTACGAGGATGTTTTCAATAAATTAAGTACTTAATTTTTAAAATTATATAGATAAATTATATATGAATTTATTTTCCTAAATGTATTAATGTATTTATAGGCTTTGTCAATTCAAATTGGGACCCTATTAAAGCAAAATATGACATTGAACAAGTAGAAAAATATAAGAAAAAAGGATTATAAATCCCAAGTGACCCAAAAAGAGTTAGAATGGGCTACATTGAAGGTGAATAGAATCATATTTGTATGGTTATATTAGATCAAAACTATACTTCTACTTTTACAGAAAACATCCGTGAACAATAAGACCAATGGGAGGAGATAGAAAACTAGGGAGGAGAAGCGAAATAGGAGGAAGGGAAAGCATATAAGGTCATACATGTAAGAATTAAAATAATATAAAATAAATACATATTTTAAATTTTAAAATATATAAGGAACATTTTCCAACAAGAGCCAAATGTAATCCAATAATCAATCAACACATAAATACACAAGAACTATAGAAATTAACTACTCTCATACCAAAATTAGATTTATACAAGTATAAATTTATGTGCATTAAATAAATTTAGAATTTAAAATGATAAAGGATAAAGGCACACAATCAATCTTAATAGGTATAAGAGCCCACAAAAGTAAAATTAGCATACACATATTAGGTAAAAGGTCATGTGTGTGTACACACATGCACATGAGCGCATGTGTTCATGTGTGTACAAGTATAATATGTTGTGACCAATGTAAGATAGTTATAAATTATAAATTAAAAGGATATATCTTTGTGAAATATGTTGTAATGTGTACGTACGAGTACACACACAAACATCATGGATATTTTCATTATGATTTTTATGTTTTTATATTTAATGCTTTGCATGAATTATTTCTTATGTGTGATTGTGTTTTCTTTTTTGTACTTCCTTATCCATAGAGGATCCTAATTCCATCATGTTTGGTTGGTCCCATAATTATGTGGTCTCACTAACTTGTCTTATTAATAAATTAGTGATTACTAAATTTTGTGGTCCATTTATTTATTCATTATTTGTAACCATGATGCTAATCACAAATTATTCTATTCTATTTTTTTATCCATGGTGTCTACAATGATTATTTAAGTACACTTGATTTGTGCCTATGTTTCCATGGAATATACCATGCATATATGGGGGAATGTTATTTATGTGTTCTCATTGATATATCTATCCCACCAGGGGGCATATTGTATCTTGTTTTGGACATTCTAATTGTTCCCATAATTCTTTCCTTGTAGGCACATTGTAACCTTTTATGTTGTGCTTGATATGATGTTATCTTTACTATTCTAAATTTAAAATTATACATCTATTTAAAAAAATGTTTGTATCTATTATACTAAAATTTCAATGGCATATTCTTAGGATATTTATACTTTAAATATATTATTTTCCTAACATATGGGATATGTTAACATAATTTTTTGAGCTGAGTGATTTTAGCCTAGGTCTTCATCCCTTACCTCATAAGTAGGACATATATAAGAATTTCATTAAAAAAATCAAATTATAATGAACTTTATTGGATTTAGTGAAACTATAAAAAT